>JARHVA010000703.1:0-85000 GCA_037957365.1 Torreya grandis | reverse complement strand
GAAATGGAAGCCTTAATCCTTATAAAATAAACAAGAGAGAGTGAAAAATAATGATTAAAACAAAGATAAATTAAGAAAAAATGAGAAGACAATGAAGAGTAGTTGACCATTACATTAGAGTTTTTAATTTGAGGGTGGAGGATTAGTTGATCCAATTGATGGTATCTATTAATATACCTTTGGGAAATATTCTCATTTCATTGGGATTTATAATTTTAATTATTCTAACTATTGTTTAAGAGTGCCTTTCAACTCTTAAAAAATAATTACATTCTTATGTTCTTGTGGATTTATCTTAATTAACATTGAGCTTTTAGAGAAAACCAAAATTTAGTTATGCATTTTATTTATAAGTATAAACTATGATAAGTCTCTTTTGGTGTTAATATTTATGGTGCATGTTTCCTTGTAAACACCTATTTTGATACAATTACACATATTTATAGTCTCCTATGTATATCTCTTTTCACTGAGAATTAGACATCTAGTGACGTAGTCTCTTATGGACCTCTTCGATTCCATCTTATTTCTCTAGATTTACCTACCCCTTGGGCCTTTATTTTATGTTATTTATCTTCATCCAATGTATCCAATGAATTCCTTTTCTTCCCTATTTTTTGTATGTTTTTATCCCCTAGACACTAGCGTCAACATTAGTGTTCAACTATGACAACTATCCAAGTTTATCTTTTTATCCTTTTTCATATATTTATCTTTGTGACCATTTCATTAGCTCTATTTGTCCATCTTATGGTCAGATTTTCATGTGTCACTAGGTTATCATTTAAAATCAAAAGGTTCTTATATATACAAATGCTATAGTCTAATTACAAAAACCTAACAATTTAATTTCACAACCATCTAATTAAAAACTACTAATTATTTCAATCTATCAAATTGAACTAAAACACTGTTTCTACTCATTTTTTGCTTTTCACATTCAGAAGAAATAAGAAACTAAGATTAAATGGTCAGGGGTTTGTACGTACCCGGATGAAGTTGTGCACTATATCCAGACGATTGAAGGAACTCCTATTTGGCTGTGGAGGACAACACCTGTAGATAAGAAAGACTTAAACATAGAAAATGTTAGATAGATATATGGTAGACTGCCAAGCAATATGCTCAGTCCCAGAAGTGCAATGACTTCCTTGAGGGATGACAGTCCACTAGTTGATAAAAGAGTGTTGCTAGAAAGAGAAATGGTGAAAGACTAAACAAAAGAAATAGAGATAATGCGTACCTATATTTTGCTATCGATCTGTCACAGTCACCAACGTCAGTAGTTCTATCGGTGTCAGTTTGTCAAGGTTTTTGACATCAGTTAGTCTACTGATGTCGGTAGGGGTAATGGTTGATGTCGGTCAGGGCAATGGCCTTGGGTGAATTCTGGACAGGGTTGTGGTTGATAGAGGGGTCTAGAAGGTCTTTCTGGGAGTTTGGAGGTCCATGCAAGATTGCAGGGAAGTCAATAGAGTCTTAAGAGGGACAAGGGGTAGAGGATAGGTTGTCAAAAGGGGTAAGGATATGCAGAAGGCTTTTCAGCCTCTCCAAGAAGAAAGTCGGGTCTGGTCTAGTCTACAGTACTTAGAAATAGCAAAATAGAGGCTAGTTACCAATGCTTTTCAAAACACTAAAATAAAAGGACATAAGAAACACTTAGCTCTGGTGAGATGAATAACCAAGGTGTTGGACGCTTGTGCCTATTACCATTGATGGTGAGATCCCTGTGCAATGCTCCAATCTGATCTGAAGTCACTTGAGCAGAGTCTCTATAGCCAAGAGAGCATTGATAGAATGTTGATATCTCATCCCAAAGCCTGCCTTTGATATGCAAAGAGTCGAGGAGCAAGAGAAGATTGATCTGGGCAAGAGAATTAGCATCCAGTGTATTCAGGGGTCGAGAATTCACCTTCAGGCTTGCTTTAAGAAACTGACGTCGGCGATCCCGCCGGCGTCAGCCGACTGGTAACTGACGTCGGTGGCTAGAAGAATGGAAAAAAGGCTATTTTTAGCCTTTTGCTCATTACTCTGTCTGCCAAGTTCAACTGCCATTAGAAAACATTCCAAAGGTGGATTAAATAGGCATGAGAGGTTAGTGAGAGGGTTGAAATAGGTCTTAGGTAATTATGATTTGTCATAGGGTGATAAATGGGGGTATCCAAGGGCAAGGTGAGGTGTCATGGGTGATGTGTCAAGGGTGGTGTGTCAAGGGTGATGTGTCAAGGGTGGTGTTATTAATTTAAAATAGGTAATTTATTTTAAATTAATAAGTGTGTGGGTTAGAAATGTTTAGAAGTGGACCAAGGGGACCAAGGGGGGGTTGACCAAGGAGTAGACACAATTTTGGTGTCTACATTTGCCCCTTTTTGTCTTGTTGGTTGTTCTGATGAACTGCAAGACAAAAACAAGAGTAAGTTGCCCCAGGTATGGGATAAGGTCATTTTTGTCCTGTTGGTTGTTCGATGAACTACAAGACAAAAATAGGAGTAAGTTGCCCCAGATGTGGGATGAGGTATTCCCCCTCAAAGCAGGAGTTGAGGGAAGGTAACCTGATATCGGGTGCCGATTTGATAGATAGTGGATGGATATGGTGAAGGTTGAGTGTGAACACTGCAATAGTTGAGATTGTGCGTATACCACCTCATGTGATAGGTAGGTCAGATTATCACAGTCAAAGGTTGAGGAGTGCTAAAATTGAAATAACCGGTCCCTAACATTTAGTCATAGCTGATTGGGTTAAATGATCCAAGCTAAAGCTCCAATGGTCATCATGTTCCAAGTATCCCAGGCTCAAGAAGTGCTCCTGGAAAACATGAAAATGTCACACATATCGGGGATCAACTTAATTTCAATCTAATAATGGGTGTGAGGGTCGAAATTTGGGTTGCACACAATTTTGCTAACTATTCGTGAGGTAGCATACATGCAATCAAAACAACCAAGGCATAGTTGTCTCAAAAGTGGTCATGGTCTGAGGAGATAGTCGTGATCTCCAAGGTCATTGGTCAGGTCAAGTTGAGATATAAGTCATCTCAAGTGGTGTGTTTTGTGGTCATGGAGATGTATGTGATCTTCAATGTGCCCCATGAGAAGTTTAGGTAACTCATTCAGTGTCAGGGCTGATTGGATAGGTCATGATTTTGGGTTGGTATAGATAGTTGGTCCATTAGATGGATGGACGAAGGAATGGCCAAGCTAACCTCAGAGGACCCCATGTCAATTGAGTGTTGCCTACATAGCCCTTGTTGGAAGGGCCTTAGGCCAATGTATTTCTCCCTAAAAGAGAAGAAGAGGGTTGATTATGGATGGGATCGAACTAGGTTACGTCATGGTTAAAGGTTGCATGGTTGGTCCATCAGATAAACGGAAAAATGACTGTGGCCAAGCTAACCCCAAAAGACATCATGTCAACTAAGTTCTACCTACATAGCCCCTGTTTGAAGGGCCTCAGGCCAATGTAGTTTAGATAGGCTGATAGGTTGGTTTGGTCAGGTTATAAATGATGAGGGTAAGATGATGTTACAGCCTTTTTCATATTGTGTGATGGTGTATTCTATAACATTGGTTGAAGAGGTTTCTCATCGCTAGCAATTTTCCATATCGGTGATGGATGTATAATAAAAATGAAATGAGTATTTTTATGCTTCAGCAAGTAATGGTTTATGCTTAACATAAATTGTGTTTGGTCAATAGTTTCGATGTGCATTGTTTTCCATAGAAACTAGTGTGAATAGGCTATGATAATGTTAGTGGTCTGAAAAAGGTTTGGTTGGTTTGGTTTGGAAATGATTTGGTTGGATTTGAATTGGTTGTATGTGACCAAAGTGCGTAAGAAGTGAAAGACATATTGCTCTTTCATTGACAAGGACCATAATGATTACATAGATGAGGTTTTTGGAAACGAAAGCCCCATTCATGCATTACGTCATTGACCATTGTTTGTGTTAAAGAAGTATTCAAATCACTTGATGTTAAGTGAGCTCAAAATCCCTTGGGTATGTTGGGGTAATAGGTTTGATTATGTGAGGTATGAGGATAGCGTAACCCTTTTTAGCAAGGATAACTTTGCCCCTTTTATAGGTGACCCTGAGAACGACTATAGGCAAGTCCATGACTTTTTTTTTTGGGGTAGACTGATCGATGCAAGAATTCTACGTGGGGATGTTGTTTTGTTTTGTGGTCATATGTGAAGCTGATCGATGTAGGAAGCTTTTGAGAGAGTGTTGTTTGGAGCAAAATTTGTGTATAGCCATCCTTTGAGGGAGTGGTCTATATTCTACTTTGTATGTTGATGTCTTTAAATAACTATCCTTCAAGGGAGCAGTCTATTAATCATAGCAATGATGTAGCTGTCCTTCGAGGGAGCAATCTACATTTATAGTTTATGACCTTTGTATAGGCATCCCAATTTTATATATATATATATATATATATAGATACATATATATATATATACATATATATATATACATTATACATATATATATATATACATACATACATATATATATATAGATATATATATATATATATATATATATATATTCTCTTGAAGGCCAGCCAGAACCTGAGCCCCTTAATGCCTTGCATCTATGACCATTCTACTGTTAATCAAATAATCATTCACTTGATGTTTAACTTGAGCTCGTCCCTTGAGCAACCCCCGTCATCATCATTCCTATTCCTTTTAACCCTTTTTCCCTACAAACACTAGTCAACCCTTTGGTAAAGCATGAATGCTTTTGTCCTAATAAAAGGGAAACCCCCAAACCTCTATAGTCAAGTCCATGACCAAAATTCCAGTCAATATATTCATTCACTTGATGTTTAACTTGAGCTCGTCCCTTGAGCAACCCCCGTCATCATCATTCCTATTCCTTTTAACCCTTTTTCCCTACAAACACTAGTCAACCCTTTGGTAAAGCATGAATGCCTTTGTCCTAATAAAAGGGAAACCTCCAAACCTCTATAGTCAAGTCCATGACCAAAATTCCAGTCAATATATATATATATATATATATATATATATATATATATATATATATATATATATATATATATATATATATATATTGACTGGAATTTTGGTCATGGACTTGACTATAGAGGTTTGGGGGTTCCCTTTTATTAGGACAAAAGCATTCATGCTTTACCAAAGGGTTGACTAGTGTTTGTAGGGAAAAAGGGTTGAAAGGAATAGGAATGATGATGATGGGGGTTGCTCAAGGGACGAGCTCAAGTTAAACATCAAGTGAATGATTATTTGATTAACAGTAGAATGGTCATAGATGCAAGGCATTAAGGGGCTCAGGTTCTGGCTGGCCTTCAAGAGAAGACAGACGATAAGTCCCTAATCCATACTTGTGTGTTATGATATAAGGTCCGAGTCAATTAGGAGCAAACTTGCCCTATTTGCTTCTTTCCACATTAGTCACGTGTTAAAGATGATTAAGAAGTTGGTTGATGTTTGGTCGATGCTTAGTTGGTTGATGTTTGGTTGATGCTTGGTTGGTCGATGATTAGTTGAGGTCATGATAGCTAGTATAAAGTTGAAGTCCCCCAGTTGTTTTATGACAGGGATAATGTTTGATACCCATTGTGGGTAATCAGTGGGTTGGATAAATGAGATGGAGAAAATATGATGAAGCTCCTCTTTGTCAAGGGGTGCGACACGAGGATGAATCTTGTGAAGCTTTTTCTTGATAGGCTTAGCCTCTGGGTTTGTGACGATGTTATGAATGACAATGTTAGGGTCGATGCCAGGCATATCACTGTAGGTCCAAGCAAAAGCTTTGCTATGGTCAAAAAGGAATTTGGTATAGTCAATTCATTCTTGGGTATCTAATGATTGACCAATCTTTAAAATGTGAAGAACATCGGAAGATGGAAGGTTAATGTCAATGGTCAATTCATTTAACATAACCTGCATTTCTAAAGGAAGTGATCATTGGATGAAAGAGTCATTTGCACCCATGTAGGTGAGAATGGAGTCATCATCAATGTATTAGACAGTGTTGATGGTAGCAGATTCATCATCTATCATGTTTGGATAAATGAGAGGGAGCGACCTGGATACCCCACCTAGTTGATAGGTCAAGGGGTCCAAGTGAATGGCGTTTATGCAAAAAAAACTAGGAGGGATGGAAACCACCGACTCCATAAGTGAAGATGGGGGAATAGGTGAGTTTGGAGGTGATTGTTCTATGATAGGTTTAGGGTGAGGGTTTTTAGAAGTTTTAGTAGGTTCTTCAAAACCCAAGCCAGGTCGCTTCTTGGCATTCTTTATGGCCTCGTCATTTGGTGGTTCGACAGGCTGGTGGGAGCCTTGTTCATAGCGCCCAAAGCCAAAGCCCTTCCATGTACACCTATAAAGATAGGTATGAGCAAAGTTTGGGTTGCCAAGAAAAGATAAGTCAGATATAAATAGTTGGGGTGATGAAAGAGGATTCCCATCAGTGGGAGCTCGATCTAGCCCTCCATAGATGAGATTTGTTTGAAGATTGGGAGGACCATAAGGGATGACCATTCTGATATGATGGTCATAGCTAGGATTGTGATGAAGTTGTCCATACTCTTGAGGAGTTTGGAACATATCCAAGGTGAGTAAATGATACTCCCCAAGCGAAAGACATTGGAAGGTATCTTCCATAGGGTCTTTTATTGTCACTTGAGGAGGTGGTGTAGGTGTAACCACCATTTGCATACTTGTTGAAGCTTCTGTGGGTGGAGGCAGTGTTTGGGTCGATGTCTTAAAAGGGATGAGAACATTGTTGGGTTGATAAGTTGTGTTGCTTGTTTTGAAAGGGGAGGGGTCTATGGGAATGACATGGACTTGACTGTCATGTTCAAATTTGACACAACAGTGTAATGTAGAAGGGACACAGGCCATGGCACGGATCCAAGGTCATCCTGATAACATGTTATACTAGAAATCTCTCTCAATGATGTAGAAGAGCTCTAGGATTATTCATGGGCCAACACAAATATGTAAGACGATGGTGCCAATGGTAGTGGTGGTGGTGTCATTAAAAGATTGAAGAATTGCATCAGTTTTTGACACAATTATTTAGGAGGGCTAATTGGTCAAAGGCATGGATGGAAATGATATTGATGCTGGTGCCCCCATCAATCATAACTCATTTAATGTGAGTTTGATCAATGTAGGCTGTGATGAAAAGGGCAGCATCCTAATCTTCCAAGTTGAAGAGTAGGTAAGGTATGGTCCTCCATTGGTAGTAAGAAGGATGAAGGTGGGGCTAGTGGCATTGGTATGGTCAAAGTGTCCCCCAATATAATAGAGGTCAATGGAGAACTAATAAGAGAAGAAGGTTCTTCCACCTATGGAGGAGAAATAGGAGAAGAAGGCTCTTCTACCTATGGTGGACAAATAGGAGAAGAAGGCTCTTCTTCTTGTGGTGGACAAATAGGTTGACTAACCTCTTCAGACTGTGGGAGAGGTTGGTTAGGAATGACAGGAAAGACTGTGTTGACTGTGCATATATTATGCTCTTGGGGGTCTTCTACCATGGTTTGTATGTTGTTTTGGCTAGGGGGATGGTTAGGAAAAGGTTGTCTAAAGATGTCTATGTTTGGGTTAGGTGGTGCGTTTGGGTTATCCAAGACAAGATCACCTTTATCTAACATGTCCTGAATGATATTCTTGAGGGTTTTACAATTGTCTGTGTCATGGCCTTTGGCACGGTGATAATTATAGAAGTCATTCTCCCTATACCATGTAGGGATGGCATGCGAGGGATCAAATTGAGGTGGTGGTCAAATTTGAGGGAGATTGAGGACTCCCTGTTTGACTAGTTTATCTAAAATGGAAGCGTATGATTCTCTTATAAGAGTATACTGACGCTGTATATACCGTTGTTGGAATTGTTTGGTGATGCTTTGTGATGTGTAAGGTTGAGATTGGTTGGTTGTTGTCAAATATGATGGCCTAAGGACCACAACATTTGTTGATCCCTTGGATTTGGAATTGGAGGAAGAAGATTTGGATGAAGGGTCATTTGAATTTGCGTTAGTATTTTTACTACACAATTTTACTTTATTTTCTTCGACAGCACAGAGTTCAAGCTTCTTAGCCATGGTGAAAGCTTCGTCAAATGTGTAGAATGTTTGGACCTGAAAAGTAGATGAGATGTGTTTGGCACATGCTTGTGAAAAGAGCTCGATGAGCTTAGGTTGAGGTAAAGAAAAGGAGAGTTGGTTGATTAAACTTCTCCAACGGGCAATGAAATTAGCTATTGATTCATCGTCGAATTATCTGATAGAGTATAGGTCCGTGATGGAAACCTTTTTAGTGATGTTAATTGAAAAGTGGTCAAGGAAAAGTTGGGTTAGTTGAGTGAAATAAAAGATAGAGTGACTAGTAATAGAACTATACCAATCAAGGGCAGCACTAGAAAGTGACATGGGAAATATGTGTAGTAACAATGCATCATCATGTGCTATAAGGTAACAAGCGTGTCTAAATGCTCGTAGATGTTGTTGTGGGTCTTCTTTACTCTGAAAGTGAGTAAACTTAGGAAGTTCCCACTGGCTAGGATATGGTCAGATTAGGACTGAAGGATGAATGGGTTCATTACAGATTTGTTCATATGAGAGAACATTTCTTGAACCAAAAATGGATGTCTCAAGGTTAGACATCTTATCCATCAACATTTTGATTAAATCGGTTGATGGATTTATAGGTGGGGCACCCCCTAGGTTTTAAGGCATTTGGAAGGTGTTAGGTGGAGCATATGACATAGTTGGTTGTGCTTGTATAGGCGCAACATATTGGTAACTAGTCATAGGGACTGGTGTTGAAGTCAAGGGTGGTTGTGTCATGAAGCTAGAGGGCACAACTTGGCTTGATGTCGCCAAAGGTGGTTGGATGGGGGCAACACTAGCCAAATGATAAGTAGCCACTCTTGTATTTATGGGTGCAAGAGTAGGTGGGATGGAGATAATTAAGTTTTGGAATGGTGTAGAACTTTGTTGAATGGTTTGTGGTTGAGGGGGTACAAAAACCCCAATGGAGGTAGGTCTAGAAACAGAAGGAGACACCACACTTTGAATATTGGTTATGGTTGGGTTGTTAGTTGAGGCAATGGCCTAGGTGTGTATGGGTTGAGTTATAAAGGCCATTGATATGATTGTCATTTCAACTAAGGAAGTTGGCATCCCATAAACTGGGTTGCCTGAAGGATCTCGCATTTGACTTCTCATGAGATAGTGCTGAAGAGCCTTGACATTGAGATCAAGGAACCTTTCAATGTCTTGATCCCCTTTGGGAACAATTGGATGTTGATTGGGGGTTGGTTGGATAGGAGTACATTTAGTTTCTAAATTATACTCCATTTGGGGACTTGATATAAAAGGCAAAGGCGGGAGTGGTTGTTGCCTTGTGTGGTCAACAAGAGTTTTGGTTTGACTACATGTCAAAACCATCCAAGGCAAAAAGGGTCAGGTTCTAAAAACTATATGTTTCAGCCTCAAAAAACTAGAATGCGTTTTTGACAGCCAAAAAGTCAGGTTTTGAACTTGTTGTTTGAGAAGAAATATTTTTGACAGTGATCGACGTCGATAGAAAAACTAATGTCGGTGAAGTAAGTTGCCGATGTCGGTCAGATAACTGATGTCGGTGAAGATCAGTTGCCGACATCAGTGGAAAAACTAATGTCGGTGACTGTGTATTTTTAGAAACTCAAAAAACTAAAAGTTTTTGGAAGAAAAAGAAAGTTTTGAGCTATTTTTAGATCTCAGAATGCGACCTCACTAGCTCAAAAAATTAGATATAGATAGAAAAATAGATGATGGCAAGCAACCACTAAACGTTAATTCCTAAGAATAGAATTTTAGAATCATGTTGGCTTATGCCTTAGAAGAGTATGTTTGGGAAGTGGGCCTATAGGACGGGTCCTAAAGAGGCAGTCTAAAGCTGGTTTAGGGTTAAGTTTTGGTGCTCAAAATCTATATTAGGTTCCGTATATGGCCTAGTGCTAGGAGCTTGCTCCCCTAACTTCACGAGCCCAGAGATAAGCTGGGTCACTTAGCCAATATATACTTCCCCTAGAGTTTATACTCTACTAGAGAACAGAGTGGGCTCTCCCCTTGGTAGTGAAGTCCAAGTAGGATTACCAAGAAGGGTAAGGTATCCACTAGGTGATGAAATCCTAGTCGGGCCTTGTCTCAGGTATGTTTAGATGTTTGATTTGTGAATGTGGTCTGGTCGTGTAACATATGTGCACTATGATTTATTCATAATGCGGTTTTAATTACTAGATGAGATAAAAATGCATTCAAGCAGGAATGAGATGCAATATATTTTTAACCCAAATTGAAATGTTTTTGTTCAGATGCAAACAATTAGGAAAAGGTTAAGAGTATGAATTTCACTACTCTAAGATGCAGGAAAGAAAGGTGACAAAAAGAAAAAGAAATAAGTTCTTTTTAACTTCCGCTTATGATTTCATTTCAAAATGAAGAGATAGAAGGAAAGGATGCAAGAAGAGATCTAATGCACCTATATGAATGTTTGCCTTTAGAAGAAATGAACCCAAGGAAAACTCCAGGGTCCCACCAGGCGTGCCAGAATGTTTCTACTCATTTTTTGATTTTCACATTCAGAAGAAATAAGAAACTAAGATTAAATGGTCAGGGGTTTGTACATACCCGGATGAAGTTGTGCACCATATCCAAATGATTAGAGGAGCTCCTCTTTGGCTGTGGAGGACGACACCTATAGATAAGAAAGACTTAAACATAGAAAATGTTAGATAGATATATGGTGGACTGCCAAGCAATATGCTCGGTCCCAGAAGTGCAAAGACTTCCTTGAGGGATGATAGTCCACTAGTTGATAAAAGAGTGTTACTAGAAAGAGAAATGGTGAAAGACTAAACAAAAGAAATAGAGATAATGCGTACCTATATTCTGTTGTCGGTTTGTCATAGTCACCAATGTCGATAGTTCTAACGGTGTCATTTTGTCAAGGTTGCCGACGTTAGTTAGTCTACCGACATCGGTAGGGGCAATGGTCGATGTCGGTCAGGGCAATGGCCTTGGACGAATTCTGGATAGGGTTGTGGTTGACAGAGGGGTCTAGAAGGTCTGTCTGGGAGTTTGGAGGTCTGTGCAAGATTACAGGGAAGTCAATAGAGTCTTAAGAGGGACAAGGGATAGAGGATAGGTTGTTAAAAGGGGTAAGGATATGCAGAAGGCTTTTCAGCCTCTCCAGGAAGAAAGCTGGGTCTGGTCTAGTCTACAGTACTTAGAAATAGAAAAATAGAGGCTAGTTACCAATGCTTTTCAAAACACTAAAATAAAAGGACAGAAGAAACACTTAGCTCTGGTGAGATGAAGAACCGAAGTGTTAGACGCTTGTGCCTGTTACCACTGATGGCGAGATCCTCGTGCAATGCTCCAATCTAATTTGAAGTCACTTGAGCAGAGTCTCTACAGCTAGGAGAGCATTGATAGAATGTTGATATCTCATCCCAAGGCCTACCTTTGATATGCAAAGAGTCGAGGAGCAAGAGAAGATTGATCTGGGCAAGAGAATTAGCATCTAGTGTATTCGAGGGTCGAGAGTTTGCCTTTGGGCTTACTTTAAGAAACCGATGTTAGCGATCCCACTGGTGTTGGTGGACTGGTAACCGACATCGGTGGCTAGAAGAATGGAAAAAAGGCTATTTTTAGCCTTTTGCCCATTCCTCCATCTGCCAAGTTTAGCTGCCATTGGAAAATGGTCCAAAGGCAGATTAAATAGGTGTGAGAGGTTAGTGAAAGGGTTGAAATAGGTCTTAGGTAATAATGATTTGTCATAGGGTGATAAATGGGGGTATCCAAAGGCAAGGTGAGGTGTCATGGGTGATGTGTCAAGGGTGGTGTGTCAATGGTGATGTGTCAAGGGTGGTGTTATTAATTTAAAATATGTAATTTATTTTAAATTAATAAGTGTGTGGGTTAGAAATGTTTATAAGTGGACCAAGGGGACCAAGGGGGGGTTGACTAAGGAGTAGACACAATTTTGGTGTCTACAAACACCATATCAAATATATAAATTAGTTAAAAGTTCAAATTTTCTATTGCATTACTTTTACCAAGGGTTACTAAGAGTAATAACATATAGTCAAACTGTTATAATTTCACACACATGCCTAAGAGGGGGAACTACATCAATTTGAGGCCTTTTTAGATTATTGGCTATGTAAGTAATTCTCACTAGCAAAGAGGTGTTTGGGGTTAATTTAACACTTTGTTCCCATCAACCCATTTTTCCCCAAGATCATTATGAATATGAAGAACTAGGGTGTTACAAATTCATGAGGAGTGATAATCTATTACCTATAAATACACAGAGTGAAGGAGAAGGCAAACCCAAAAGCATCATGTGGTTGCATCCTTTTCCACCAAATATTCCATATAATACATTTACATCAAACCAAGATAGTATCATTGATGTAACCATCCCAAGTTGATGTTGGTGTCCAAAGCTCTAGAAGCATCAAATCTAGAATTTGATGATTGTTCTAGAATCATATTCCAACCTATTTTATGCTTGTTCTAAATCCAACACCATGTTAAAATTATAACCATCTAATTATATTACTTCTTTGTCATTTCCATACATAGCTTAGTTTTACTATCTATATTTAACCCATTTTTAGCATAATAAATTTAGTGTATGTTTATATCTAAGTTTATCATTTAATTGGCCTAATATAGATCTAATTATCACCCTTTTACATTTTCATTTATATATTATTAACCCTATTAACACCAAGTTAATATTCCTAGATCCAATTTAGGGTTAAATATTTTATGAATCCATCATCTTTTTACTGAACCAAAACCCTAGTTTCTATATTAGGGTGTTTGCCTTCTTTAAAAGTTTATTTTAGATTTATGTCTTTTATTTTCAAATCTGATTTCTCTCTTACTTATATGGGCTTAGCTTAGAAATTATTAGTTACATTATTTCTTTGGCCTTGATGGTTGTGTGCTTCACATTGTCTTGAACATTACAAACCTTATGGCATCACTAAAAAAATCCCATGCATGAAATCTCCATTATGATAGTTACTATAATCCATCAGATGATCAATGAATTGCATATGAAGACCTAGAAGAACACCAAAAATAGGATAAATCCTATTTTTTTTTACAACTATGATAATGATAAAACCAAATATTCAATTTCAAATTTAAATGATTAAGGTCATGATTATGATCTTTCTACTTTTGGATATGACTATGATGACATCCCTCTTGTCTATGACATTATTCCTATTCCTTTGTTTGATGATGATGAAGAGTTACAAGATACATAAATTGGTAGAACTCATAATCTTGAAAATTGAAATATTACTTGCATACCTTATTTAGTTACTTTACAAAGTGAGTGTGCTTTCTTGCCTTCCAATAATGTAAATATTGAAGAACTTGAATTTTCCTCCCATATCTATCATGATGAAAAATTGATAAAATAAAGTGTGTTCCTCCTCAAATTAATATTAATGATGAAAATTATTTTCCCTATTTGGATTATTAAATTCTATAAAGCCAAATTTGTTCTTCCCCTCTAGTGTGTGATGTTAAAATGCATGTAATATGTCTCCCATTATCTTTATTAAGGAAAAAACTATAGCGCATCTAACCATTATAAGGAAATATTAAAAAACATGCATTTTTTGAGGAAACAAATAAGATCCCAAGTATATTTCATGTATCATTTGAAAATATCAAGTCATGTAAAATAAAGAGAATCAAAACTATCATTACATCTTATCTCCCTCCTTTAGAAAGTAAAATTGAAAGTGAACATTACACTCTTCCCTTTCATGATGTTGCAAATGAATTAGACAATGTTTCTTCCCATCTGTCCTTTGAACTTTCTAATACAAAAAATCCAATGATTAAGATTTAAATTTGTTCCCCCACTCCTATTCAATGTCAAGAGATTTTAAAAGAAAATAGTACCAAACCTTGTGCAATCCAACATGATATACTCACCTTGTTAATCATAGATAACCCTTTGCAACATGAAGTAAAACCATCTACCATTTCACCCTTTGATAGTGAACAAAAATCAATTATTCCTATGTTCCATGTATGATCTATAAATTGGCACTAATTTCCATGTCAAAAATTTTACCTTGGATCCTTTAGTCAAATTACTCAATTTCCCAAAAAAACTCAATAAAATGTAAAACTAAATTTAACCTATTAATACATATTTATCTCAAACCCTAAAGTGCTTGATTTTTCATTATTATGTCATATTTGACTAATTATGCATTTAATTATGATTAATAAACAAAATTAATAAAAAATGTGGAAAAAGAATGCACAAATAAAATCAACTCATGATAAGTACTTGATAACAGAGTTCATCAATGTCTACATCTCCAAGTTTGATTATAGTATGAACCTATCCATTTCCTTAAAAAGTGAGTACATGGCCAAACATCACAATTTTCAAATGGATACTCTAAGATTTCACACAACTCAAAAATTAGAGCTTCAAAAAATCCCAATAAACCCATGAACAGACCTTCCACCTTACTATCATGCGAATGCAATCTCACAATTCTGTGGGTTTACACAAAATGTCTCAAAAATGGAGTTTTAAAATGGTCTTAAAAAACAATCATGGGGATTTCAACATACCATTGAAATTGTCTCAGAGTCTAGGATAAATCCCTAGTTTACACTAAGAAATGAAAATCTCTCTAAGTCCTTCAAAAATTAGGATATATGTAGACTAATCTCTATATTATCCATTACACAATCTACAACCTTCACTTTGAGGCATCAAACAACCTCAAATATAGACACTTAGTATATGGTTGGAATCATCTCTAGGTCTGACTCTTGGGTCTTTGGCTCTTTGACTCTTTGGCTTTGGCTCTCGGCTCTTTAGCTCTTGACTCTGGCTCTACCATGAGAGATTTGAGATTTTGGAATGAATTCAATGAATTCCAATTCCGATTCCTAATGATTTAAAAATAACCCCTCACCCCTTTATATACTTTTGGGAGGTCCACTTTTTCTGATTGGGATGATTATCCATAATCTTTTTAAATAAATTTCATAATTATCTCATACTCAATTTTTATGGGATTTTAAATTATCCATCACATTTAAAAATATGGAGTGGTAATTATTCCCAAATATATGATGGAATATTTTTATCCCCAAATATTAAATACTTGGGTCGAACCATATTGCCACGTCACTTTATTTCCACATCATCAAGTTTGACCATAACTTTGACTAGTCATAACTTTCGTATACAAACTTTATTTTTCAAATCATAAAATATGTCAAAAAATTATGATGATCTATAATTCATGGAACTAGAATAGAAATATTACATAATGGTCAATTTTTATAGTTTGACCACTTGTTGACCTACTTTGACCAAAACTTTGATTAGTTGTACAAGGAACATACGAGTTTCATTTTTAAAGTTCGACATACTGTCAAAAATATGTTGATGGGATCTTCATAATGGTTTAGGCTTCAGTATTATCAAGGGCATTTTTTGAATTGACCTCCTTATCAATACTCCCCACTAAGAAGGCTTTTGGCCCACAAAATCTAGTATCCATTGAAATACCAATTAGTTCTAAAGAACTCTAATAGATCTTATTGATCTACTCAGGTTCCACAATTGTGCCTACAATGCTTATAAAAATTGGTTGATCACACCTTTTACAATTCCTCCATTGTTACACAACCCTCAATAGCCTCTACACATAAATAGGATGCAATTACTTCCTCTACTGTATAGCTTCACAAGAACCTTTACACAAATAAGCCTAGAGATGTCCTCTATTACTGCTAAATGGTCCTCTGTAACATATCAAGTACAGAACCCAAATCATAGCATAGAGATAATTGTGGGAAAATATGATTCATAACTCAAAACTATAAAAATCATAAAATAAGGCATGAGTTATACTGATTCATGTAACTGCTAATAAGGTCACAATATATCAAACTGTTTACCCATTATCACATCCAATAAGCAGTGAACTATCAAACACTGAAACAATGATCAATGCAACTACAAGACAAGTTTGTTAATGCAAAAAAAATACAATATTGGTTGTGACTGTGTCACAATACATTACCCCAATGGGTCTTATAAATTCATCCAATCACACACATGACATAAATAGATGCATTCTAAAATAGTAGTTATTTTGAAACAAGTACTGTAGGAAAGTTGAATCCTACCCAATAACCTATGTAGCTACTGTCAAATCTCCCAAGCTGATTAATGAGTTAAATTCCTTGATAATTCAATAGGAAACTCATAAACCTAACACTAGAGATTCAAAAAATATATCTTTTTAAAACACAAGTGTGAGAATTAAAAACTTTGCATGATAAACCTATCTCGAAGTGTTCCCACTATAGTAGCTCCAAAATACATATATCAAAGCATGGGTAAATTTATTTTGTCAACATAAAACAAGAATCCAATAAATTTCTTTGAAACATAAATACATTATCAATCCACTAATCATGATAGCATGAAATTAAGAAATTATTTACTAACCCTTTTTATCAGATTCCCTTTTTCAGGGTGTTTAATTTCCTTAGTGGATTTACTGATATTAGCTTGGGTTGATTGAAAAAAAATGTCATTAATTACCTTATCAATAGGTTTATCTACCATATTATTCTTACCATTACTAGGATGGTGGGATGGTTGAAGTTTCCAACACTTCTCAACCCGATGTCCACTCACATGATAATGAGTGAAAACATCCCTCTTCTTAGGTGAGGTCACCCATTTTCCATTTCTCGCTTTGCCAGTATGGGAATGGTATTTAAAAACCTATAAGATATTTTATAAAATCTTGTATTTTCCAATAATATGTGGCACAATGGTTATTCAATCTACAATATGTACAAGGAAAAGCATGTCATAACTTATTAATATCAAATCCAAATTTCTTAAATGGCAAAAGTGAATTAGAAGTCTTGGAATTCACATTCCTATTGGTGATTTTTATAGTCTAATAATGAGGAGGTGGAATTTAAATACCTCTTTTACCTAATTTATTACACCATTCATCATTCCTTCATAGGGAGAAATTCTGCTCTACTAGTGGCCTTAGATTTTGGTTGTCAGAAGCTTGTCCTCTTTCAGCAATGGAAGAACTCTCTACAATATCCACTTTCTCACTAGCGTAACCCAATCCTACATGGAGAGATATATGCTCTACCTATATTAGGTTATAAATACCTTGTCCATTCTTACCAAGGCCCCTTCCATCAAATCTCATTTTCAATAATAATTTAGATCCAATTCCCTTAGTGTGTTTCTCAAAACTACCAAAAGTAATATCTAAAACATCTAAAACTACATGAAAGGAATCACTAGATGAATAACTTATAGTGCACTCATCATTCATAGTTCCTACATCTACAGTGGAAAGTAATTGGTGAAGATTGTGTCTTTATTCACTCTACATTTATGCTAAGAGCTCATCCTTGGCTTGCAGTTCTAATTTTAAGTGGGCAATATCCTCTTTCAAGGAGTAAAAATGAGCTCTCAAGAAAGCATTCTCTTCTTGGATCTTCTAATTAATTTCTTCAATATCATCAAGCCTCTCTCTTTTAAAGGCTTTTCCCATGGCTTCCTATTTCTTTCAAACAACCTAATTCCACAAACTACAAATGGAATATTAGCAAGCCCAAAAAGTTTACAATAATACAAAAAACCAAACTGATATCAAATCCACACAATCAAATGCTAACCCAACACACTAACTACTTTGATACCAAACCCTATCCATAAACTATCACTAATTTTTATGTCAAAAAGTTTACCTTAGATCCTTTAGTCAAATTACTCAATTTCTTGAAAAACACTCAAGGAAATGTAAAACTAAATTTGACCTATTGATACATATTTGTCTCAAATGTCAAAGTGCTAAATTTATCATTAATATGTCATATTTGAATAATTATGCATTTAATTATGATTAATAAATAAAAATAATTAAAAATTCATAAAAAGAATGCACAAATAAAATCAACTCATGATAATCACTTGATAACAGAATTCGATAATGCTTACATCTCTGGGTTCAATTATATTATGAATTGATCCATTTTCTTGAAAAGTGAGTACATGGAAAACCCTCATAATTATCAAATAGATACTCTAATATTGCATACAACTCAAATAATAGAGCTTCAAAAAATATTAGTAAACCCATGAATAGACCTTCCACCTTACTGTCGCACAAATGCAATCTCATAATTTTTTGGATTTCCACCAAAGGTCTCAAAAATGTAATTTTAAAATTTTATTAAAAAATCATCATAGGTATTTCAACATACCATTTAAATCATCTCAGAGTCTAGGACAAATCCCTAGTTTACACTAAGAAGTGAAAATCTCTCTAAGTCCTTCAAAACTTAGGATATATGTAGACTGGTCTCTATATTAACCATTACACAATTTTCAAAGCTTCAATTTGAGGCATAAAATGACCTAAAATATAGAAACTTATCATATGGATAGAATATTCTCTAGCTCTGGCTCTTGGCTCTTGGCTCTCAGCTCTTCAGTTCTTCAACTTTGACTCTCAGATCTCGGCTCTTCAGTTCTGGCTCTCAGCGCTCAACTCTCAGCTCTGGCTCTACCATGAGAGATTTGAGACTTTGGAATTAATTCAATTAATTCTAATTATAATTCTAAATGACTTAAAAACAACCCCTCATCCCTTTATATACTTGTGGGAGGTCCAATTTTTTTGATTGGGATGATTATCCACAATCTTTTTTTTTTTTAAAAACATAATTATCCCATACTCGATTTGTATGGGATTTTAAATTATCCATAAAATTTAAAAATATGGGGTGATAATTATTCCCTAGTATATGATTTAAATTTTTATCCCCAAATATTAAATACTTGGGTTGAACCATATTGTCACATCATCGAGTTTGACCATATTTTTGACTGGTCATAACTTTCACATACGAACTCCATTTTTTGAACCATAAAATGTGTCAAAAAGCTTAAAATGAGATATAATTCATGTAATTAGATTATAAATGTTCCATGATGTTTAATTTTTATATTTTGACCATATTTGACCCCTTGTTGGCCTACTTTGACTAGAACTTTGACCGGCTATACAAGGAATATACTAGCTCTATTTATGAAGTTCCACATATTGTCAGAAATATCTTGATGAGATCTTCATAATGTTTTAGGATTTGATATTATTGATTACCTTTTATAAATTTACCTATGGATCAATGTGTATGGTGATTTAAAACCACTATAAAAAAATTTAACCTCTTCTTATGATATGTTATCTATCATGACTACCATGGGAGATTTGCAACAAGAAGTCAAAACTCTTAAACTAAAAACTTTATCCTTCAAAATTTATTATGTCAAACAACCAAACAACCTATTTTAAAGAGTCTATTTGAGAATCCTTACCTTCAAACTTTATTATGCCTGAGTTCTCCTCCTTCAATGTTCAAGGGTACCATACTATTCGCTTACAACAATCTATACATTCATATGAACAATGGGCCCAAAATGGAAGCTTCTTTTTAAAGGATTTTCATCATAGATTAACCTAAGGGGTGATTTATTAGGTTTATAGTCTTCCAAATGGTTCATTATCAACTTTAAAAAAACTTTATATGTGTTTCTATGGCATTTTAATCATTATACCTTACCTAAATTACCATTGGAATATTTTCAAACATTGCAATAAATAGAAAATGAATCTATATAGGACTATGTTATTCAATTTAAGGATGTTTTGTATTCTTTAACTTAAACAACCTCATATATGCAAGTATAATTTACATTTAGTAGAGGCCTTCTTTATCCACTTAGATAAAGAGCATTGCATAAGCCTTTTACTTCATTCAAGACATTATATTGGGATGTGCATAAATATGCATGTACTCTAATGAATACTCAAACTAAGTCATCAATTTCTTAACCAGAAATAATGTATAATAAGATCCATATTTTATAAACAAATAATCAAATCACACAATATCATGAACCAATTAAAACACCTTTGTATAACCAATACCATATGTACAAATCCAAATAATAAAGGTGTTGAACAAAGGGAAGGAACATGCTTACAAAGTATCTTCCATAGTTATACCATATACCTCTACCAAATGACATCCTCTTTATTTTTATTGGTATTGAGATAGAATACATGACATATTGTGAACTTTTTTAGATAAACAAATGATAACACTCCCTCCTTATTCACATTATCCAGCACACCAATTTGAGAATTCAAATGGACAACAATTTTTCACTTACCATAGTATTAATGGACATTGAGATAATGATTATTTTTCTATTGACAAAAATATTATACATTTATCCAATTAGGGAATCATTACATATCAAAAAGGCATATATAGACATATTACACATAATCCTCCTAGAGTTTCATCTAAGAGGGTTGATCAATCCCATACTGCTCTTTGTGAGAATCACATGGTCCATCAACATTCATAAAAGACAACCACTAGTATAAGTCCTTTTCCTAGTGTACTCTATTATAGGATTGATCTCCCCACACTAACCCTACTGAATAACAATTAGTCAATTAGGTCCTTCATAAAGAGACATGGGAAGAAGGTGAATCTACATAGCAAACATGGGTACCTAAATAGATACATACATATTCATAGAACAATTTTATAAATACTTTAGAGATGATTACAAAAGCAAACTCAATAGTCCCATTACCACATGATCATTATAGTCACACTTTCTTATTTCTATATGGATTTCATTGCATATAGTTATTTCTTTATTGTTACTATAATACAAGAATTTCAAAAATGAACATCTTTATTACACAATTTACCAATTCTTAACATACACCATGGAAATAAGTGCTATTAAAACTATATAATGAGAAACAAAGACTTAAATAGTACACATCCATTTGAAACCAAATAAAACCATGTGAACAATGTCATATGTGTGTTTATATATATATATATATATATATATATATATATATATATATACATATATATACATATATATATACATATATACATATATATATATACATATATATATATATATACACATATATATATATATATACATATATATATATATACATATATACATATATATATATACATATATATATATATATATATATGTATAGACATATATATACATACATCCATATACATACATACACATATATACATATATACATATACATATGTGTGTGTAATCTCATACAATTTTTATACAAATAAGCATATAAATCATATGTTGGGGGCATATCTTTTAATGTGTACTCCTCATCACTATCAATATCCACAAACCTAGTATCTCTATATATTCATGTACTAATATCCAACTAGGGTCCATGTGCATGAGATAGAACACATACTCTCTCATAAAAATCACCTAACTACCATAGCATATCCTCATGATCTAAACACAAAGTTTCACAATAATCAATCAGAGTCTACATAATCTCAAGGGTACTCTTCTGTGAGATGTCATGCCTATCTAACTCAAAACATGGCTTCTTACACTCTATGGTTATAGTATGGTATGATACCATAACTCTCACTAATGGATCAAATAAAGGTGCATGGGCACCTACAATGTCAATTACCCTCTCAATAAATCCATCTTTAGATATATCTATAGGAAAGTTATGTGTGACGGCCTATATCACCTGACCACCATCTTAGCCCACTCTTGATTACCTATGGACATCAAAGATATGATCTCAGTTATCTACATTTATAAAATTAAATACTTTATCTACTATTATAACCAAATCAAATACCAAATTTAAAAACTATGGTATTCACTTGTGGCCCTAATAGCCACCTCATCGACTGGTTATGGTCACACAAGATCATTTTTACCTACCACCCAACCTATCTCTCCTCTTTCACCCCATGTGCTATAAGAATGGAACCTTGGGGCAACTATAATAGGAAATAATAGTGGCCATCAAGATCTAACCCACCACTAGACATATCCATTTGTACATCCCACATCATTTCCTATAGCTAGGGGAACCATGAGATCTAACTCATTAGCTAGACATGGGGATATATCTATAGCCATGGGTGTCAGCCTATCATGGGGCCTATGCGTAGTCCATGTCCAATTTCATGAGTAGGGTGTCGAGGGAATTATAGGACAAAATTGGCCAATGCTTAGAAGGAAGTCTAGAATTACAAATGAAAGGATCCAATAGGTTTTCATGGTGTTCATGGCATCTAAGAAGCATGAAGTAGGTTGCTCAAAATCTCAAAGGTTTATTATATCTTTGAAGGAAGAAAGATGATTAGCACAATCTTAGGGAACCAGACCTTCATAACACTTTTTGTAAAAATGAAAAGGTCAGTTTGGTTGTGAACTTAATAAATGTGATTAGGAGGCATCTTAGATTCAAAGGATCATATGGAGATGATTTATTTTTTAACAATAATTTCCCTTATAAATTTGGTATCTTGATGAGTTGTCTATTTTAAGATATAAACCTTAAAATTTGAAATAGCAAAGTAGGATGTGCATGGGGATTGTCAAGTTAAAACCATGAGAAGTAACCATTTGAATTCAAATGTTTCAAAGGATCCTAATCTTGAACACATAGCTAACAAGTTTTAAAATATTGTTTGATAAGATCATAGATCAATGGCATTTAGATAATAGCTCGAGTTAGTGGGACCATCAAGATCAACGGTGTGAGATAAATTGTGTGAAGAAGATCCAATAGTGAACAAAAGATCAACAAGTTAAAGGATCCTAAGATTGAATATGGGGTTGACAAGTGGCATGATCATAATGAATCAAAAGATCAATAGTGCATATTTGATCAAGATGATCAAGATCAATGATATGAATCAACCTTGTAGAAAATATTGATAGTGTACGTAGGGTCAAAAGGTCAATGAGATAGATTCTATGTGAGATTTCCACATGATGTAAGTTGGAAAATGAGTAAATACAAGATCAAGATAGAAATCTAGGCTACTAGATCAAACCCTATAAATTCATCTACTTCTATTAAAGCTTAGTTCAACCTCTTAAAAGCTTTTAGATGTATGTTTTACATATTTTTCATGATCAAGAGATTAGACAAATTGTAGATCTTCATTTGAGACTATGGCTATATGAAAACCAATAAATTAGATTAGTTTTCATCTATAATAGACTTATGTTCAAATTTTATAGTAATTATAGAATGGTGATAGAGAAAGAAGATGACATAGGGGCATGGTGATTCTGACAATTATGTTTTGAAGGGACACTAGACAAATGAGCTCAAGTGACTATCTAATGGACATATCAAGATGAAACATGGTATGACAATCTTATTAAGTAGATGGAGAGTTTAGAGGCTAAGAGGGATAATTAAAAATTCAATGAACTTCTAAAATTCTTTGGGGGACTTTCCCATTTGAATGGATCATGACTCACCATTTTTAAAGGATTCTTGTCTTCTAACATGTTCTCTAATCCAATGAGGGGTTTGGAGCTATTTGGAGATAATGAATGACTAATTAGGAGGCAAGATTAATGATAATAGATTAAAAGGTGGTTGGGAATCCATTAAAGTGGTAGGATCTCATTTATTGATCACTATTTTGGTTCACTTCTCTCTCCTCTCTTATCATATATCACCCATTCTTTCCCATTTTTAGGGTCTCTCAAATAATTATCATTTTTTTTGGAGACAAGAGACTCTCATTTGATAAGGATAGACCCTATCAAAATTTGTATAAAAGACCTCTTAAAGTAATAAATACTTTCTTTACCTATATCTCTCCTCTGAATTGTGTTTAGTAAGCTTGTGCATGATGGAATTGTGAATGATAATTTTCCATGTCCATTGTCCTTATTTCTTTCCTTTTTTAGGTGTTTTTAAGTTAATTATAGCTTTGGACTTGTGTTCTTTATACCATTAATGGATGCCTAGTGTGATTCTTAGAATTCCTCTTTACTTCCTTAATTTCTTGATGAACCTAATTCACGAAACACTTATACATATTAGCTAGATTGTGAGAATGTGTGATTATCTTTGTCTAAAGATTCATCAGTGTAATTTTTATGCTTATGTGAGTTCTCATTAAAATTTGGTACATCATAATTTATTTCCCTTAGGAACCTTTTACCCTCCTTTTCTAACCCTTTTCCCAATAGAATCTTTAGTCTAGGTGATCCATCAAGAGGAAGCCAACCTTATCTTAAGGTTCAACCCCAATATAGGATACCCATAGCCTAGGGTTATTCCCATTGTGTAGCTTAGTTGGGGAGATTTTAAAGAACCCTCCACAAGGGTGAAAACTAATCATACAATATTTTTTGACACACCCGGTAGGAAAATACTTTCAAATAAGATTGGTAAATTTTGATGCTAGTTTGGTCAATTTATATAAGTTATAACTTTTATGCAACAATATCTAGAGATTCCAAAAGTAACACTCAACATTCTGGTGCAGACTAGTAGCTATATTTCATGTCAAAGGTGACTACAAGGTCAAATTATAAAGGTATTACTTTTGAATTTGTTGAATTACATTTAAACTTAGTAAAAATGTTAAGATTTTCTAATACACATCCATATAAAGGAATATTTCCTTCTAAACCAATTTCAAAGTCTAACCCTGCAAGATCTTTGTCAGCTCCTTTCATTTCCATGGTATCCCCCAAAGTTATCTCTTTTATGGATTTCAATAGTCAAAGTCTTTTAGACCTCCAAAGGTATGATCCTATTACATTATCATCTCTTAAAAGTGTTCCCTAATTTATTAGAGACCAATATATAACCCCTTCTGAACACCTTAGAGACATAGCCAACTTTTGCAACATCCATGCAATAATTGAAGAAAATGTGGCTATTAGGCTATTGGCAATCTCTTTCAAGGGTAAATATTTAGAATATTATATAAACCTTACTACTAACTCCATTACATAATGGGACTAGTTAAGTGATGCATTGTGTAAGAGATTTGAAGATAAAAGTGACCACTTGTCTCTTACATAGAAGTTAACCACAATGAAGAAGGATCCTCATGAGGTTATGAAAGATTTCAATAATAGATTTTAAAAGACATGGGACAAGATTCTAATCTCTATCATTTCTACCCCAAAGTTTTCTTTCTTTTACTTTTTTAAATCCCTCAATAGTGACATTGCATTAATGTTTCAATCTATGGGAGGAAACATAATACCAAATGCTTATTATGTGGTAATTAGAGCAGAGAATTATCTAATACAAGTTGTTAAGATTACACCTAGACCACCAATGTCTTTGTTTCCTAAAATAAACCACCTTTTATTGTTATTCCTCCCCTTTCTACTATTCCTCCTATGACAAAACTTGATTCCATACCCACACCAAAGCAAGAAAAGGATTCAACTAGTCAAACTAGTGACTCCCAAGAAAACAAGAATTTACAAGAGCTTAATAGCATGTTCCAATCCTTTGGAAATGAGTTGGTAAATTTGAAGAGGCAACAAGCCCAATTTAATAAGCCTTATCAATCTACATATCAGCCTCAACAATCATCATATAAAGCAAATAGGCCACCCTACAAAGGAAATTTCCAAGGACAAGGCCAACAACAAAGCCAAAAATAAGGGTAACCTAACTACATTAGAAAAAATCATTATAATCCAAATATAACAAGCACTTCTAATATTTTGGTCCCTATTAAAAATAACATTGGTCAAAAAGTTGAGGGCATCATGCCTTAGAATTAGTCCTTTGGTTAATCCATTATCCCAAATTCTGAGTTCAATTAGGCTTTCAATGAGCAATGGCATCAAGGTGCTAGCTATGGGTACAATCAAGATCTTATGACTCAGAATGCAGAAGTACCTAGGATGATAAAACCAAAGGAACCTTAACAAGGCTAGGGGCCTAAAACCAAGATAATTGGATGCTACAATGGTTAACTAGGAAGAAGTCAAAAAGCTTCCTACCGTTTCTCCTTTTTTATCAAAGCCAAAAGAGCCTAATATTATTCCAAAGGTTCCAATAGCTCCAAAGAATTAGAATTAAGGGAATGATTTTTTACCCCAAAACTTACAAATTCAAAATACAATTATGGCTCCCAAAGCACAAGAAAGAGTTGGTGGTTTTCCCATCAACAATATTGAATAAATGAAGAAATATAATGTGAGTGTGCCAATGTGGGACATTTTTTCTATCCCTGGTCATGTGGATGTCCTTCAAGAAGGATTGTCAAAGATAAATGTTTTAGATAAGCCACTAGGAAAGGAAAATGTAACCCTAACCAATGTAACTAAAGGACCAAATCAATAACAATCAAATAATGTGGTCAAGCCTCCTCCCTTATACATTTATGTGATAATTGGTGACTCCTTGGTTCACAATTGCATGGTTGATAGTGGAACAAGCACTTTAGTGAAGCTAAAATCAATAGCAGATCATCTTGGTTTAAATTATTAACCCCAATCTAAGGGAGTTATATAGCTTGATGGGTTTTCCACCAAAATATTTGGTATTATCAAAGGGCTAAACTTGACCCTACATGCTTATCCTAGTGTTTTAGTGGCTCAAGATGTGTTGATTCTAGATGTGCCTCCTCATTCTAATCTATGTTTATCTAAAGATCTCACAATAAAAAATGGGGGTTATCTAGAAGCATATTGGTCCTACATGGATTTAAAAATAAGGTATGGGACTAAGGTATCCATCAAAGTTAAGCCTATTGCATAATTCCACATTGATCCATATGGGTCTGATTGCTCAAACATAAAACACACCATCCTAGATGAAGATGAACACCTTGTTGGTCAAGAACTAAAAACTCATCCTGAGGAGATACCTAATATGTTTTTGAATGATTTATGGAGTGAAAATGATTTAATTGACCCTTTGCAAGGTATTGAAGAAAGAGACATGGGTGTCTACTACTTGCATGAGGAAAATGAGTCCATGCCATCTCTTACCAGGACATAAGAAGATGCTAGTGGTTTGTGGAAATTATTCTTTGATGGCTCACAAAGCAAACATGGGGTAAGTACAATGCTAGTATCTCTCTTAAATGATAAGTAATTCTCCTCTTATAGGTTTCAATTCAATTGTTCTTGCAATCTAGCTGAGTATGAAGGTCTTATCCATGGCCTTCAATAGGTTAGTAAGAGAGGAATTAAGAGTTTACAAGTATATGGGGATAGTGAGGTAATAGTGCATTAGGTTAGAGGCCAAAACATCACAAATAATCCATTGATGAAGTCATACAAATATAGAGTGTGGGACTTAATTGAGGATTTTGAGGCTTTTAACATTCAAGTAATGCCAAGGAACCAAAATTAGCATGTTGATAGGTTGGCAGCTTTGGGAGCTCAATTTGACCTCCTAAATGAATTTAAAAAGTCTAAAGTGTAGCCATATGTTAAATTGGTAGTAAGACCATCAGTGCAAGAAAATTAAACTCATTGGTAGGTCTTTGATAGTGACAAACAAATCACTTGTTTCTTACAATAGGAAGAAAAATTTTCTTAATTGAACTAAGAAAAGTTTCAACATTAGTATTAAGATCAAATTATTCATCTAAGGTATAAAAATATTCTTAAAGTTTTGGTCACCCTTGAAAATCTTTTCCATGAGGGAGATTATATGCAATCAAAATTGTTGAGTGTGGAGCCCTTAGGCTTATCACATGACCATAGGAATAAATTTTGGGGGCCTAAAGAGCACCAAAGATGTCAAGGGTTTAATTTTCATGTTCTCCACATGTGAGTGGAATATTCCTTGTATTCCTAATTTTTATTTATTTCATATTTAATGGAGTTAGTTGTTATATGCCTTTTCCCATGTTGACTTTCTTGTTTTGAGGAAGCTAGTTGTTTTTTTGAAAAGGGAAATCATTCCTTGTTGAGTGGAGTTGGTTATGATCACATGATTTTGGGAAATTGTGCCCTTAGAGGGTGGAGAGATGGAAGTGGTGAATCCCTACTTGGGAGAGCTTTTGGATAAGCTTGATGAGGTGGAGGAGGGTTGTCACATGTTGGATAATGCTTATCTTGGATAAGCATTGCATATTTGCTCCTCTTTTTATGGATTTTATTTATTTTCTTATATATAAAAGTTGAGGTGTGGCGTTTAGAGGTTTATGGTTTATTTATAGGATGTGGCTTTGAGGATCAAAATCAAATTATAGGTGTTCATTATAGGGTGTGGTTTAACAACTTGCGAGATACAATATTGTACAGGTGTAGGTGAAAGTGTAGCTTTTTGTGTAGCACTTTTTACATTTTTCTATCTCTATGAGATTTCATTGTAATCTTGTTTTAGATTACTGATTTATTTGAGAACTTTCATTAGTGGATGTAGCCCACATTGGGTGAACCATGTTAGATCTATGTTATATATGTTATTTTTATCTTGATTTCATTTATACTTTCATATTAATGGTAAATTAAGGAATGTTTTTGTGATGCATTTTATTACATAGCTTTAGATCTGGTTTATGGTAATAGTGGATCTAGATTTAAGTGTTTTATTCCTAAAAACTAGTATCATATCCATTTGTTGTGTGTTTTACTAAAGTGGTAAATCATAGGAAGGCTATTAGCTTGAGTGGGAGCTATGGGAGAAGAGATCAGATTCAGAGTTGAGAAGTTTGATGGTAACCATTTTGGTTTGTGAAAAATGTAGATGGAATATTACCTATATTAGAAGGAAATTCAACTCCCTTTGGAGGGGAAAATTGGTCATTAATTGATAGGAAGGCATTAGGATCCATATGGTTATACCTTATATCCTTTATTGCATTTAACATTGTAGATCAGATAACTACAAAGGATCTCATGGATAAACTTAGGAAGTTATATGAGAAACCTTTAGCTTCTAATATAAATTTTATTACAAAATATTGTTTAACATTAAAATGTATGAGAATGGTTAAATATCTAATCATCTAAATTATTTTAATATAGTTTTAATTATGATCACTTTAGTTGGAATTAATTTTGATGATAAAGTTAGAGCTTTGCTAATTTTATGTTCTGTGCTTGATAGTTGGGATAGTTTGGTTATGGTTGTGAGTAATATAGTCCCTACCAAGGGAAGCTTGAATTTTGAAGATGTTTTAGGTGTGATCCTTAGTGAGGACATACAAAGGAAAATCATTGGTGAATCATCTTCAAGTAATGATTTATCCATTGATACTAGAGGGATGTAAAAGGATAAGATTAAAAGCAATTGAGGAAAGTCAAAAGGTAGATCTAAGTCTATTTCTAGATACAAGATGATATACTAACTTTGTGGGAAGAGTGGACACTCAAAGAAGGATTTTTGGTCACTTCAAGATAAGAATGCCAACAAGGAAGAAATGAATGAGGTAAGTGTGACATTAGGTAAATCATATCAAGATGCCTTAATTATTTCTATGGATAGTTTTTTTGAGTCTTGGGTATTAGATTCAGGGGCTTCTTTTCATTCCATCCCATATAAGCATTATTTTATTGATTATGTTCAAGATAATCTAAGACATGTATATTTTGGTGATGATGAACCATGTGAGATAGTAGGGAATGCTTGTGTTCAGGTTAAGATGCAAATTGGGAACACATGGATCCATAAGGATGTTAGACACATGCCTATGTTGAGATAGAATTTGGTTTCAACAGGGTAATTGGGTAGTGAGGGATGTTCAATATTATTTACTACAAATTCTTGGAAAGTTACCAAAGGTGATTTTGTTTTCTTAGGAGGTAATAAATTTGGTACTTTATATTTGACTAGTAGTGTTGATTCTCTTGATTTAGTTGCTATAGATGGAGATGCAACTATATAGTACTATAGGCTTAGTCATATGAGCCATAAGGACATGAAAATTTTAAAATATAAGTTACCTGGATTGAAAGATCTAGATCTAAACTTCTGTGAAAATTGTGTGTACGAGAAATAGAAGCAGGTTAAGTTCTTAAAGGTTGGACCCATAAAGAAAGAATACAAGTTAGATCTGGTACACTCAAATGTATGGGGACTAGCTTAGGTATATTATATTGGTGGATCCAATTATTATGTTACTTTTATATATGATACAACTAAATTTTTTGGGTTTATTGCATTAAAAATAACCCTAATGTATTTGACACTTTTAAGAAGTGGAAAGACTTGGTTGAGAATGAAATAGGTCTCAAGTTGAAATGTCTCAGATCAAATAATAGAGGTGAGTATTGTAGTAATGCTTTCTTTGATTATTATTCTAATAATATAATTCATAGGAAAAGGATGGTTCCAAGAACTCCACAATAGAATAGGGTATTTGAAAGGATGAATAGAACAATAATGGACCAGGTTAGGAGCATGAGGTTACATGCAGGGCTGCCTTTATAGTTTTGGATAGAAGTAGTTAGCACGTAGTATATCTAATTATTAGAGGACCTTCTATGCCTTTGTATGGAGGCATTCCAAAACAATCTAGTTTTGGTAAGAATGTTGATTATTATTTTCTTAGAGTCTTTGTATGTGAAGCATTTGCTCTCATCAAGAAAGAGGATAGGACCAAGCTAGAGGCTAAATTAGAGAAATGCACATTTGTTGTTTATGGTGAGGATGACTTTGGTTTCCTTTTATGGATCATCAAATATAAGAAAATATTTTAGTCTAGAGATGTAGTCTTTAATGAAAAAGTCATTCTTAAGGATCAGTTGCAAGAACAAGATTAGGAATAGAAAGAGTATATAGTATTGGATGATATTGTGGATGGCAAAGTATCCAAGGATTCAATTAAATAACATTCTACACAAGGACCCCAAAATCCTATAGTAAGGTCTTCTAGGGTAATAAAATCACCTAAACATTTTTCTCCTTCTTTGAATTATTTATTACTCATTAACAATAAATAGCCAAAGTGTTATGAAGAAGCAATGCAGGTAGATGCCAAGTTGAGATGGGAACAAGCCATGGATGAAGAGCATAGATCTCTCATGAAGAACCAAAAATAGGATTTGGTTAGGCTACCCAAGGGCAAGAGTGTATTATTGAACAAGTGGATCTTCAAAATCAAAGAAGAGGATGAAAGGAGAAAATGGTATAAGGCCAGGATGGTGGTCAAGGGGTTTGCACAAAAATTAGGTATTGATTTTGATGAGATTTTCTCTCCTATTATAAAAATGACTTCTATTAGGACTGCTCTTGGTTTAGTTAAAATTGAATATTTGCACTTAGACCAGTTAGATGTGAAAATTTCTTTTCTTCATGGTGATTTGGATGGAGAGTTGTATATGAAGCAGCCACAAGGTTATGAGGTCAAAGGGAAGGAGAACTATGTGTGCAAACTATATAAGATCTTGTATGGCCTAAAACAAGCTCTATGGTAATGATACAAGAAATTTGATTGTTTTATGATGGAATAAGAATATTAAAGGTGTCATTCAGACCATTACATGTACATCAAAAAAATTTATGATGGTTCCTTTATTATTTTATGCTTGTATATCGATGACATGTTAGTTTTAGGAAAGAACATACAACATATTCATATGCTCAAGAAACATCTTAGTGACTCCTTTTCTATGTAGGATTTGGGTGTTACAATAAAATATTTGGTATGAGGATTTCTCATGATAGGAAGAAGAGGAAGTTGATCTCATCCCAATCAGATTATGTGAAGAAAGTCTTGGAAAGTTTTACCATGTTGGATGCTAAATCTGTTGGTACTCTTTTGGCAGGCCACTTTTTATTATCAAAGGAGCAGTGTCCCAAGATAGAAGTTAAAAATCTTAAGATGTCCAAGGTACCTTACTCATCAATAGTTGGTAGCTTGATGTATGTCATGGTTTGTACTAGGTTGGATATTTCCCAAGCAATGGGAGTTTTGAGCAGGTCTATGAGTCATACAAGTTATGAGCATTGGCAAGCAGTGAAATGGATTCTTTGGTATTTGAGAGGAACCATTAATTTTGAATTATGTTATGGTGGATCAGATACTAATTTTCATGGTTATGTGGACTCAAATATGGTAGGGTATAATGATAGTAGGAGAAGTATGATAAGATATATATTTACTATTAGAGATACAGTGGTTAGTTAGATTTCTAGGATATAGAAGGTTATGGCTTTGTCAACCATAGAGGTAGAGTATGTTGCTACCATGGAGGCTAGAAAGGAGATGATTTGGTTATAAGAGTTGTTTCAAGAGTTAAAGCATGAGCAAGAAGTTGGGAGACTGTATAGTGATAGGTAGATTGATATTCATTTGGAAAAGAACTCCACTTTTCACTCAAGGATGAAACACATTCATTTACATTATCACATCATCAAGAAAACTTTAGAGGAGAACTTGGTGAATTTGGAGAAGATTCATACTATCTAAAATCCTATGGATATGATGACCAAGGTGGTCACATTAGACAAGTTGAGACTATGTTCAGATTTGGTTGGCCTTAGTGGTCATGGATTGGTGATAGATTTTGTTTAGGAGAAATGGTCTCCAAGTGGGATATTATTGACTGTGGAGCCCTTTGCGGCTATCACATGACCATAATAATAAATTTTAGGGGCCTAAAGAGATCTAAATATGTGGGGGGCATAATTTTCATGTTCTCCACATGTGAGTGGAATATTCATTGTATTCCTAATTTCTATGTATTCCATATTTCATGGAGTTAGTTTTTAGATAACTTTTCCCATGTTGAATTCCTTGTTTTGAGGAAGATATTTATTTTTAGGAAAATGAAACTCCTTCCTTGTTGAATGAAGTTGGTTGTGATCACATGCTTTTGGGGAAGTGTGCCCTTAGAAGGTGGAGAGATGGAAATGGTGAATTACTCCTTGGGAGAGATTTTGGATAAACTTGATGAGGTGGAGGGTTGTCACATGTTGGATAATGCTTATCTTTGATAAGCATTGCACATTTTCTCCTCCTTTTGTGGATTTTCTTTATTTTATTATATATAGGGTGTGGTGTAACCTTTAGAGGTTGATGGTTTATTTTTAGGGTGTTGCTTTGAGGATCAAAGTCAAAGTGCATGTGTTTTTCAGAGTACAAGTGTTTATTGCAGGGTGTGGTTTAGTAACTTATGAGATACAACATTGTGTAGGTGCAGGTGAAAGTATAGCTTTTTGTGCAACACTTTCTATAGGAGATTTTTCTATCTCTGTGAGATTTCATTATAATCTTGTTTTAGATTACTGATTTATTTGATAACTTTCATTGGTGGATGTAGCCCACATTGGGTGACCCACATTAGATATGTGTTATCTATGTTATTTTTATCTTGCTCTCATTTATACTTTCATATTAATGGTGAATTAATAAATGTTTTCATGATGCATTTTAGTGCATAGATTTAGATCTAGTTTATGGTAATAGTAGATCTATATTTAAGTGTTTTATTTTTAAGAAAAATTGCATGATGTACATGAATTGATCCTAATCGAATAAGATAAAGCATACCTACACTTCTGATTGGGTATACACTTGTTAAGTAGGAGCATGACCAATATAGGGATCCACTAGACCCAATTAGGGGATCACTTATATCATTTTTCACAACATATCATGCTAGAAAGGGTTCCAAAGCCTATTGTCTAACATAATCATACAACAACCCTAAAAGAGTCATATGATTTGATATTTCACTTATGCTAACAAACAAGAAAGTAAACTATTCTAATAACAATGAAATTAAACTAATCTAGTGCACACCAAAGCTTGTGGCACAAAGTGGGGGTTAGAAAAAAATAAATTAACAACAACTAAACTAAACATGCATATGAGACTTATACTCACCTCAATGTATATAGAATCCTAATATATGGAAGAGAATAATACATACTACATGATATATCTACTATTACAAAGGAGAAATAAAGTTAGGAATACTTACCTTTGAAGATGAACCTATCGAGCCTCAATCTCTCCCTTGGCCAAGGTGATTTGCAAGAGATTGTTTTGGTTTATAAGGATAACCAAGATAATTCAACTCTAATCTACACAACCTACCTCAACATCCAAAATACGTCTCCAAAAGACAAGATTGAAGCTTTAAATAAATTATTGAACCCTAAAGTTTTATTCCTTAAGTAGAATAGTCAATCAGTAGATTTTCATTCGCACTTCTTCACTTAATTCTTTGCTTTATTCTAAAATGGTGGTAATATTAGCTAAAATGTTTTAGAAATGTTGGCTATACTAGGTCGATCAGGTTGACCTAACACATTTTAGAGATAACTCATTAGGTCTATGTTAGGTCTATCAGGAGATTAAGAAACCAAAAGAGCTAAAGTGTCCCCAAAACACACTAGGTTGACTAGGTCGACCTAGTTTATTGAACAGGTTAAAAGGGTAACAAGGCAAGAAATGAAGGAATAAAGCATGAAAATGATTGGAATGGATAAGAAAGAGAGAAATAAGATTAGTGTTCAATTTTTTAGGAGATAAGTGTGTAGATGTCAAGTGGCAAAAGGAACAATAATCTTATGAAGCATTGATGATATGCCTACCCCTTTCTTAGTGTACCCCTTAAGGTATGAACTTAGAGAGATTAAGACTCTATAGGTTCCTGCAAGATATGAAGTGTTGATAATCAATAAAAATTTAAAAATATTATGTATACATATGACCCAAATGAAGCTCATCATGTGTCATGTAAGTGCAACACGAGATGGTGCTTCACAAGAAAACATGATAACACACAACACCAATGCTAAGTATGGTGTAGTAAATAGAAAATAAGATAAATGAAGGAACTGAATTGAAAAACACATACATTTAACTTACCTTAGTGTTATAGATAAAGAAGAAGGCTAGAAGAAAGTGAAGGCATCCAATTTAAAGAACATTAGTTGAACCTATAGAAGTTAGTACAAAAAATAGCCAAAAATTGAAATTTTTGGAAGAGATGCATATAGTAGTATAAATGAATCTCTACATTACCATGAATCCAACACATTTTATAATTTTCAAAGTGAATGAGCAGAAATAAAGATATGAGAAAAAAAATAATCTGAAGGAAAATAATTGAAGAATTTGAATTGCTAAAAAGTGATTTTTAAAATAAGAAAAAGAGAAGTCATTTTGTTATTTTGAATTGTAAGAGAAGAGAAAAAAGGGTTCTAGATAAAACGATATAGGATGGTGAGAGAAAGACATGTTAGATGAGGAGGACACCCATAGGTGGCAATAGGTGCACTATAGGTATGCAACTATGGGTCTCAAGCTGGTTTTTGAAATTTGTATTGAATTAAGTGAATTTTTTATAAAATTTGATTTTAAGAATTTATATATGTCAAAAATTAACAAAATTAGATTCTAAGGGTAAAAAATAGGAAGATAGGAAATGGGTTTGAGGAAAATAGGGAAAAAATAAGAAAAATGAATATTTTTAGCAAAATATAATAGGTTGGCACACAAAACCTACTAGGTCGACCATGTTGACCTAGTAGTTTAAATCAGGGTCAAAATACATATGGTTAACCTAGTAGGTATACGTCGACCTAGTGTAATTTGTAAGCTAAGACCTAGTGAAAAAGTGTCCAATTGGTTTGTAAGGGCCAGAATGGAAACTTAACACTAGGGAGAAGAAGATAAGAGGAAAAATAAGAAATTTAGGATAAAATAAGATAAAAATAGGGAAATTACGATCAAACTAGGTTGACCAGGGAACAAGAATAAATATGAAAAAGCATGTTAAAAGTTGAAAGAGGGCTAAAATGACCCAAAATGACCAAATAAGGGTAAGAGGGACCAAAATAGGATAAAATGGATAAAAATGAATAAATTATGTTTGTTTTTAATTAAAAATAGAATGTATAAAGAATGTATTGTGATTATAGATGACATGGAAGAACTAATACATCCTTTGTTGTTTCTTGATTATAGAGATGACCATGGTTCTAGAGGTTATTAGACATGTCTTGATTGTTGAATTTATTAGATAGGTTGACAGCTAGAGATATAGCTAGATTGGTATCCATGGGTCTAGGATGTATATCAGATATGTATAGGATCCCCCTCAACATGGATGTGTTGGTCATGTTCTTTATTTGTTGGGAATGATTAACCAACACCTTTAGATGGGAGGTGGATGGGGATGTGATAGAGGTGACTATCACACTAGAGGATGTCCATACCATCCTTGGACTACCCATAATAGGAGAACTAGTGACTGTAGGGATACCAAACAATATAGAGGAGAGGAGAGCCTTATCTATGTGGGCTATAGGCTCAAAGATGATGTTACTAGGGTGAAGAGTGAATATGGATGGTGTGCATATATTATAGATTATAAATCTCTAGAAGGTACTAATAGGTTTTGTGATGCAGTGAGTGATCTATCACAATTCAGATGGTAAGGTACCATTATACGTGGTAACCTTGAGCAAGATGATGTTGGAGAAGGGATTATTATATAATCTAAGCTCTATCATCTGGGTCCATCTTATTCATGATCTATGTGAGATGCAAGTCAGAGGACATAAGACCATGAGACCAATCATACTAATGATAGTATGGATATATAAGAGATTTTATATATATCAACGTGTTGGGTTGCACTATATGATTGATGATAGGTCACCTTGGGTGAGGAGATGAAGGGAGGACCAGGTAGCATGAAATATGCCCCACATGTTAGCACTAAAGATTATGAGACACACTAACATAATATGGTGACGAGAGCTGGCACATAGTTAGACTAGTGCTAGAGTGGAGAGAGGTGATAAGACACTATACATGATGGAGAGAGCCACATCTAGTGGTAAAGGTGCCAGGGCAGATGGATCTACCTCATCTAGCAACATCGATACTCATGTTCGAGTAGTGGACTCAGCATGTGAGAGAGCCATGAGGGAAGAGGGGATTTGGACCACTAAAAGTGAGATTGACACTAAGGCCATAATAGGAGTGACCGTGGACTCGTTAGGCATAATGAGGGGTAGAGTACGAGGAGGTGAAGGTAGGGGTAGAGATACCATATGTACCACTATCAACTACATATAGAGCTGAGATACGTCTATTAAGGAAATAACATCAATGAAGGTAGGAGGATAGAGTAAAGACCATCATCATCCTTGATGAGTTAATAGAGGAGCCAAAGGAGAGACAAATGAGAGAGAGACCACTTACGTGTAGGTTGAGATGGATGTGATCCATGATATCCAAGTTTAAGCTGAGGAGGTGACCTAAAAAGGAGGTACTAGGAGACCACACAAATGAGGAGACTATGCTAGGTGGTCACATGGATGGTGAGACCATAGGAGTCTAGACATAGCTAGGTAAGAAAAATATGATTGATTTATTACTTAAGTTTGGAAATAGATAGATAGATATTATGAGATATGAAAGTGATCCAACATCCATCTAGTGTGATTTTGTGGGTGTACCTAAGGATGAGGAGGAGAGATGGGATTCCCTAGTTAGGGGAGCACTCCATGACATCCTAGATGAGACTATACATTAATAAGTCCCCATGACACTGGAGGATCTAAGTGTACCATCTACCCCAGCTTAGGCAAGCTAGTTTAGGCTAGTGAGAGAGGTTGTGAGTTAGATATAGATGTAGAGAGAGGATGCAACCATTAGTAGAGATGGTTGCAGGTAAGAGGTAGGCCTAAAAAGCCTTGGTAGATGAGAGATATGTGCATTTAGAGATAATGACATAGATGACATAGGCATATATAATGATGTAGACCCAATTAATGTAGGCACATGTAGTGACCTAGATCAAGTTAGTACAAGCATAATTACATATAGCACATCTATAGGGATAGGTAGAGGGATTGATATCTTAGACTATCTCATTATAGTGTACCATTTAGAGGAGTCAAACCAAGGCCTTATTAGGTAGCATGGCTAGGCCATGAGATAAACATTATGGAGCTCAACCCTAGATCTGGAGCATTGTATATGATTGTGTATGTTGTATCAAAATATTGAGATATAGATATGATGTATCATTTTGGCTTATGGTGTTGGTTGTGTATGTTATCTTTATGATCGTTGTGTTTGTTAATTATGGTTGAGGATGTGAATGCTTTGGATATTTTTCTATATATCACATGTATTTAACTTTGTTTATATATGCTATAGGAAATATATGTAGTGTGGTTTCTTTTCTAGGATTATGAAAAACAAATGCATGGTTAAAAAGAAATAGGTGAAAAAGAATTGGAAAAATATAATCAATAAAAAATGTAATACACACTAATTCAGGTTGGGAAATGTGTAATAACATGAAAAATGACTAAGTATAAAGAACCAAGAAATGTCGAACAGGTTGGTAAAAAGGGGATTTGTTTTCAAACCAAAGTGAAAGATTTTTGCACCAAATTAAAAGAAATAAAATCATACTAAATATCACATTGGGAAGTATGACAAATGATGTAATAAAATGGAAGGTATGTAAGGGCACAAATGGTAATAAAAACAAATCAAAATTAATTCAATCAATTATATTATTTCATGATGGGAAGTACAAAAGAAAAACAAAAATTTGGTCTTAAATTAATCATACTAATTTAAGCTAGGAAGTATGAGAAATCCAATAAATGGTTGTAATCTTAGATGCACTTGAAAAATAAGAAAATAAAAAGAGAGAAAAATGAAGTAAGCATAAAACATACTAAATATCAAGATAGGAAGTATGTCAAGGATGTGTAACCTCATAATCAATTGAATCTTATCTCTTATTTAACACATACAATTTAGATGGTGACTTGTTTATTGGAAAATTTTATTTTTATGAGGAGGGTCAAGTCCTATCCATGGTCTTACACTAAAACTCTCAAAATAAAACCCAATGGGATGACAAAATAGCATTGGCAAGAAAAAGGACAAGGACTAGTAAATCAAGGATGTGGGTAATAGAATGTGTTTGGTGAATATTTTGTCATCAACTAACTAAAGACAAAATGGTTATATCAACCATAGCGTAATAAGATAAATCTCTCCTCTCAGCAAGGGGAGGCTCCCTATAAACTATCACAAACTTAACCTATACTAAATACTTACTCAGGGGTGAGATTATATCATCCATTTCTCTTTTTTCAGAAATGATGTTCATAAAACAAAAGGAAAACTTCCTGAGGTAATAACTAAATCCACAAGAAACCCATGAAAGCACAAAGTCTTTCATTTCTTCTTTCACTAATTTATGACTTATATCACAGTAGAATGAGGTGCAGCCCAAAGTCTTCACCAAAAATTACAATAGAGCATATGATTACAAAAGATATAGGTAGTTCAAAGCCTTTATAATATCCTTCATTCTAAGACACTAAAACACAAACTAAAGACTGTTATGGTAGCACAAAGTCTCCATAATCATCTTCAGAACATCTCCCAAATCATTTTCACTTGCTCTACTTATTTGATCAAATGAATAAGATAATATTTAGGAAAAGGACATAAGAACAATTTCCTACATAACACAAGTTATTTCAACACAAAGTTTGAAAGGTCACTTGCTTTCTCATTCACCTGATAAAATTTGATTAACAATCTGAGCTCAAAGTCTCAAAAATGCCTTTCAATTTGGGCAAAGTTTTGCTTCCAATAACTAAGAGATCTTCCCCTTTTTTTTCTCAAAAATGAGACATTACAATATATAACATCCAAAAAAAGACTTGGGTGCTTCTTTCCACAAATGGCCCATGTTGCCTTGAATGCCTTGGAAAGAGGAAGTCATGTGAAGGGGCTATGCTAGAGTAGATTACCATCCTTGACTTTGGCATTTAAATAATATCAAATGTCTCTTCAAAAGCATGGGTTGTCTGGTCCTCTAAAAGGCAAGATTGCTCCTCTTTATGATACTTACACGACTGTCTACTCGTCTTTACTCAAATGAAGAAAAATGGGCTGCACCATTGAATTCTTATGCTCTTTAATAACCACTTGGTGGATTGTTCCATCCACTAGAATAACTCTTCTACTAATGCTTTTGGATTCTCTATTTTGTTCCCTCTTTCCTTGCTCTATTTTGTCTCTTCCTAGTGATCTGAGCTCTCAAGGCTATCCTCTCACCTTTTACTAGCTTCTTCGACTCCTTTCTCAGTGGGTCACTGGGTTTGTCCTTAGGTCTACGTCATTTAAAAACCAATGTTTATTCTATTGTCTTGAATTTGATGTTTGTGGGGACGTCACCGGTTGCTTGAACCTTTTTAACCTTGAACCATTTTTTAGAGTTCAATGGTTCAGTGGATCAATACTTTATGTTTTGCAAAGAGTCATGTTCACTCAATCTTCTTATGAATTCAATGTATCATTGAACCAATTGTTTCAACCTTCTGCTTGAACCTTCCACTTGAACCTTTTGCTTGAACCTTCCACTTGAACCTTCCACTTGAACCTTTAATGTGACTATGGTTAGTCTATATGGTTCATTTCATATCATTTAACCCCACAAGTGAACCATCCATATCAATTTTTAAGAAAGTGCCTTCAAGTGTTTTGAAAAATTTTCTTGTCAAAACCCACCTTTTGAACCTTGTTCATTTTCCTAACTATAAACCCTTTGAAAACAAGTTATTTCCTTTGCCGAAAAGGCTTGTGAAATTGAATAAATTGATTTCTTAGAACATTGTTTGAGAAATAAGGAGACCATTTTTGGCCTATAGGACCAAAATGGTCAATAGGTTGTCCATAAAAATGAGTGACTAGTTTTGGGAACAATAGCTAGCTCTAGTTAGGGAACTTCCATCGATTGTATTTTGAAATGATCAAAGGGAGTCGAATCTAGACTCTAGGTTCCTTCATCTATGCCATTGGGCCACAAAATCAAGTCACCCAAAAGGATAAAGATGCCAAAAACTAAATGAATAACACAAAATAAACAAAGACTATATAAATGTACAAATGAACTTATCTGATACTTCAAAGATTGAAGTGCTTCAAATGTTGCCCACTATGAGGTAGTGAGAATGACATTCCATATTGATATTTTAGCAAGAAACTATTTTCACCAATGAATTGATGAATGGTGAATGGACCTCTCCATAAAGAATCAAATTTTCCATGCATTCCTTTTGGTTCTCTCATCTTGTCCCATAATAAGACTTAATCTCTAATATAAAACTCGTGAATCCTTGCTTTCTTGTCAAAGAGTTTCTTTACCTAATTTTGATGTTTAGAAATACAATCCACTACCATAGTTCATTTCTCTTCTAACTCAGTCAAGTACATGATTATTTTATTAATAGAATTTTCAAAAGTTGAATCTTCTACCACCTTTACCAACTTCAGCACTTGTAATTCCAAGGTAATGGGTATTTTTGCATTTAGACCATACAAAAGTTGAAATGGTGACATACCTATTGCCCTTTTAGGCATAATCCTGTCTACCCATAAAGCATAAAACAATGCTTTATACCAAGTTTTTTTATTGTCATTTACTAATTTATTGATAATAGTAACCAAATTCTTATTACTCGATTATGCCTGACCATTTCCATGTAGATAATAGTTAGAGGAGTGGGAAAGAATAATCCCATGTTTGTAGCAAAATTTAGTAATCTCATGAGAAGAGAAACAAGTGACATTATCTACTATAATCTTGTTTGGAACCCCAAATCAAGAAATAATATTTTCCTTAAGAAAATTACATACCACTTCTGAAGTAGCATACTTGACTAGAATGGCTTCCACCCACTTGGTAAAATAGTCTATTGCAGTGAGAACATAGTTATGTTCAACACTTGAGGATGGTTTCATGGTGCCAATGAAATCAATACCCCATTTCTAAAAATGTTCTTTAATCACCACTAACTTGAGAGGTGATGCAGCCAACTTGGGTTTCCCAATGAACTGTTGACACAACTCACACCTACATACCTAATTATACGCATCTTGAAATAATACAGGCTAATAATATCTAGCTCGTAGAATCTTATAAGTAGTCACGAGTGCAAACAAATATCCTCCACAAGCCAAGTTATGGAAAAACTCCAAAATTTTACTTTGTTGTGCTTTATCCATGCAATGAAGAAATACCCCATTAAGGCTCCTTTTGTACAAACCATTGTCCCATAGGACATAGTTAGCAACTTTCAACTTGACATTTATTTTTTATTTATAAGATAGGTGAGTAGGGAACTCACTGTAGGCAATAAAATGAGTGATATTAGAATACCAATCATCAGTAGTAGTGATAAAAAGAACTATTGGCATGTATTCAACTTCTGCTTCTTCATGTCCTATTTCTTTTGGTATGTTATTTGTAATCAATTAACAGAGACCTATTCCCCACACCAGCTTAGTAGGTTTTATATCAAGATCAAACTCTTGAATATTTTCAATCTAATTACCCCTTTTAGTACCAAACTCTTGTTGAGTTAAAATAGACTTTACTATTGTATCAAGGACTAGAACAATAGCATGTGAATTCAAGATATGGAATCAAAAATGTTTTACTGCCTTAACCACAGCATAAGCATGCTTCTCCATATTTGAATATTTCAATTCATGATCTTTGAGATGGAAACTCATAAATGATATGGGAGATTCCACACCTTCTTCATTTTTCTAAACCAAAATGGCTGAAAGCATGTGTTTAGAAGCATAGCTGTATACTATGAAGTCTTTGGCATAATCTAGACAAACTAGGACTATGGCATAAGCAATAGCCTTCTTGATATCTTCAAATGCTACTTTGCCTTCTATAGTCCAATGAAAAGTATCTTTACCCTTCATCATGTCAACAATGTGGCTAGTTTTATCTACAAATTTAGGAATGAACCTTCATAAAAAATTCACCTTTCCAAAGAAAGAATGAACTGCAGTCTTACTAGCAGGTAGAGTAAGATTTTGGATAGATTTGACTCTTCTGAGTCAATTTTTGTGCCTTCTCAGGATACAATATGCATGGGAATTTTACCTTTTGTAACCCCAAAAATTGACTTCTTTGGATTGAGAGAAATACCATTTTGCCGATAGCATTCCATCACTTGTTGTAAATGACACACATGATCAAGATGATGTTTGGAGAAAATATTCAAGTCATCAAGATACACCATGATGAACTTCCCTAATTCATCTCTGAAGGCAAGGTCCATTGCTCTGTGGAATGGGGCACTAGCATTGATCAAACCAAAAGGCATTCTATGATATGCAAATGTGCCCCAAGGTGTAGTGAAAGTGGTTTTATATTGATATGCTTCATTGACTTCCACTTGATTATACTCCAAAAAACCATCTACATTGATAACATTTTTAAGCCAGTTACTATTTGTAATACTTTATCAATGATGGGTAGAGGGTAGTTGTCCTTTAGAAAAGACTGATTGAGATTCCTGAAATCCATGCAAATAAAAATTTCTCCATTTTTTTCTTACAAGAACTATGTTCGAGATCTAGGTGGAATGGTGAATTGGAAAAATTATTCTAGCATTCAACATCTTCTAAATTTATGAAAGAATAGTACTTGATATTTTGGGATTATATTGCCTCTATTTCTATTTGTGAGGTATTGACCCAGTCTTAAGGGGAATTTCATGTCAAATTTATTTAGGCCTAAAGGATTACAAGTCATCATAAGATTATGCCAAAATATCAATGTAATGGTGAAGAGTAATGGATTTAATCTTTTTATCAGTAGTGCAACATTTCCCAATGTTGACCATTTTGGAATTTTCTTTCGTACTCAAATTTAATTGACTGAACTCCTTAGAGAAACTTGAATCCATTTATTGATGCTTGATATACCTATCATGCTTATTAAATAGCTTCTCAAGAGAAACCAAACCTTTTAGAATTTTATTCCCTTTGAGTTGAAAAAACTCTTCACCAATTTGTGAACCTCTTTTAGGAATTGATTCCCATGGGGGAGAGTCACTACCTTCAAAATAAAGATCTTCAGAACTATCCATATTTTATATAAAAATGACAATTTGATTATCATCATTAAACACCTGCCAATGGTCAGCATTATCAGGTACACTTAGTCGAAAGACTAGCTCAATAGTGTACTTTTTCCCTTTGAAATCTTTATGAAGAACCATGAGGGTTGCAGAGATAGCCAATGAATCTGCACAATCATTAAACTCTCTTGGCACTATAGAAATATTGAAAGTATCAAAACTTTCAATGTAATCCCATATAATATTGTGATAATGCCATAGTCTTTCATTTTGCGTTTGGTACAGACTTCTCACTTGACAAACCACCAATTCAGCATCTCCCCAGGCATGGATAATTTTAACACCTTTAGCATGAGCAGCTTATAACCTAAGCAATAATGATTCATATTCAGCAATGTTGTTGGTATTTTTGAATTGCAACTTGTATGAGTAAGGGAAGATTTCTCTTTGTGGGGCTATCAAAACAATTCCAGCTCTAGAACTGGTAGAAGAACAGCTTCCATCAAATTCTAAAATCCAAATATCATTAGAATTTGATCTTGTTGAATATTTATCTTCATTAGTGAGGGGAGACCCCTTTTTACCTAAACTTTTCTCCATGAATTCTTCTAATTTTTTGTCTAAATTATCTGAATTGTCACCCAATGAACTTTCATCTATTGAAATAGAAACATATTCAATGGATAGGAAATAATTACCCATTCCTGAGGATTCAAACAAAATTTGAGCTTCAGGGTCTGATGTTTAAGTAACAATGTATTTTGACTCTTTCTTAGGAAGCAACTTTTACATGATGCCCTTAATAGGTATCCTTGCTTCAGATAGATCCATGTTCAACTCTCCACCTACATCTTTACAAAAATTATGTCTGAGCAAAATGCCATAATAAGCTGAAACATCAGCCACTAAGACTGTCATCTTAATCCTCTTATCTAGAAAAGCTACAAATACAAATTGGGCATCTTTGATTTGACCCAAAAGTGGCACTTGCTTGTTTTCTATGGAGAAACATCTCCCAAAAAACTTAGTTAAGGTAAGACCAAAGGAATCTACTACCTTGGCAAGCATAACATTATTAGAGGCTCTAGAGTCTATTAAATAATTACTCAATTTATGACCATTTATCAATAAAGAAATATAGAAAGGTTCTATTTTCTTAGGGGAAACTAGAGGAGTAGTGACAAAATTATTTTGAGTGGATTTATTCTTAGGGGGATCATAAGTCACTTTTGAAAAATATTGTCTTTGAGGGATGGTTTTGTTTTTTATGCACTCAGCCAACCTATCCAACTGCTCAAGATTGGCTTGTAAGTGCTTAAACTCAGACATTTGGATCCTGGTCTTCCTAGAATGATCAAGTATGTTGAATAATTGGAATGAAATAGAATTAGAGGAAAGAAGTCCATCATTCTAATTTTTATTTGATGTGGTACTGGTCTAAGGAATAGAAGTAGAGGGTACAAGATTGTTTGAGGTACTTACTTTCTTATTGGTCATCAGGTCCTTTAATTGGAAAGGCAACAAAGTTCCTCATTTAGCAATCGAGATCACTAGTTGAGGTTCTTTTATTACTTTTCTCTTATCAGTTTGTTGAGTTGATTGGTTTTAGGACCTAGTAAAAATAGCATATGCTCCATTAAACACTTCTCCCTTTTTTTCAACTTCATCTTGGTAATTCATAATACCAATATTGGAGTCACCAGCTAATTCTTCTTCTCCTTATACAAATAGATTAGCATCCTCTTCTTAGTCTAACTTAGGTTGGAAAGAGAAATGATGTTCAGATTCATAATAACTGACTACTAAGTTGAGTGGTGCTACTTCAGTGGCAAGCTTCCCCTATGTGGGAAGAAGATGATTGGGTTGCCCTTGACTTTTGGTAGCATTTCCTTGATATGAATGGTTGAGAAATGTCCTCCTTGGTATATCTCGATAAGGAGGAGCAAACATACCTTGGGACATTTGAATTTTTAGAGCTAGCAATTCATTCACTAACTTATGCACCATAGGATCAATGGTGCTTGTGGAAGAATTTTCAATAGATGAAGCAAATTTATTTCTATTAGGATCTCTTCTTATCTTACCTACAATGATAAGATCATCTTTGACCTTGGTATTCAAAATTTGAGCTATAAAAAGATCTATATGGCTAGCCTGCCTTAATAAAAAACTCACTTCAGGAAGTTAAGAATTGATGAAGAAGCACTTAATGTTTTCTGGTGTTGGTTGAGCAATTGTAGGAATCCTGTTCCTCAACTTATTAAATTTAGCAATGAAGTCTCACATAGGCTCATGAAGCTCCTTATTCATTTGCGTAAGCTGAGCCAACAAGGCATGTACATCTTTTGTGAGTTTAAACCTAGCCTCAAAATTGGCCTTTAGAGTGTTCCAATCAGTTATAGTCAAAGCTTGAAGATTATAAAACCAATCTATGGCATCACCTTACAATGTTTCTATAAATAGTTTTACCACTATATCTTCATATTTAATGCCTATCATACCACAAGCTATGTAGAAAGCTGCAATATGCTCATCAAGATAAACTTTTCCATGACCATAGAACTTGAGAAAATTCCTTCTTGAACTATGAGGTAGTTCATTTAAAGGTGGGGTTAGATTTAGGGGGCCAAAAGTGTTACCCCAAGGGCCTTGGGCTACCATGATATGATAATTTAAAGGAGGGATAACAAACCTTTGTGGAGTATGTATAGATAAAGCTATGCTAGTAAAGGAAGGAGAATTTTTGCCTAGTATTGGAGAGCTGACGTTGGTTAGAGGAAAACTCTTGGTTCATTGGAGGTGAGATCGTGGAGGAGAAAGATCAAAATTATTTTGCTACACAAACTCAAATATAGGATCAATAATACCCCGAGCTCTCTGGCTTCATGTATACCATGGATCTACCAGAATGTAGAATGAAAAAGAACTAGAAATGCTTCAATTTGAAGTGTGAAGCTTCAAATTATGCATTCTTTCCCAGCGGAGTCACCAAAAAATTGTTGGGTGAATATTTTGTCATAAACTAATTGAAGACAAAATGGTTATATCAACCACAACATAATGAGATAAATCTCTCCTTTCAATAAGGGGAGGCTCCCTATAAACTATCACAAACTTAACCTATACTAAATACTAACTCAAGGGTAAGATTATATCATCTATTTCTCTTTTTTTAGAAATGATGTTCATAAAACAAAAGGAAAACTTCCTGGGTAATAACTAAATCCACAAGAAACCCATGAAATCACAAAGTCTTTCATTGCTTCTTTCACTAATTTATGACTTATATCACAATGGAATGAGGTGCAATCCAAATTATTCACTGAAAACTACAACAGAGCATATGATTACAAAAGATATATGTAGTTCAAAGCCTTTCCAATATCTTTCATTCTAAGACACTAAAACACAAACTAAAGACTATTATGGTAGCACAAAGTCTCCATAATCAGCTTTAGAACATCTCCCAAATCATTTTCACTTGCTCTGCTTATTTTATCAAATGGATAAGATAATATTTAGGAAAAGGACATAAGAAAAATTTCCTACATAACACAAGTTATATCAACACAAAGTTTGAAAGGTCACTTGCTTTCTCATTCACCTGATAAAATTTGATTAACAATCTGAGCTCAATGTCTCAAAAATGCCTTTCAATTTGGGTAGAGTTTTACTTCCAATAACTGAGAGATCCTCCCCTTTTTTTCTCAAAAATGAGAGATTATAATATATAGCATCCAAAAAAAGACTTGGGCACTTCTTTCCACAAATGGCCTATGCTACCTTGAATGCCTTGGAAAGAGGAAGTCCTATGAAGGGGCCATGCTGGAGTAGATAACTAGCCTTGACTTTAACATTTAAATCATATCAAATGTCTCTTCAAAATCATGGGTTGCCTAGTCCTCTAAATGGTGAGGCTACTCCTCTTTATAATACTTACACGACTGTCCATTCATCTTTACTCAAATGAATAAAAATGGGCCATGCCATTGAATGCTTATGCTCTTTGATAACCACTTGGTGAATTGTTCCACCCACTATAATAACTCTTCTACCAATGCTTCTAGATTCTCTATTTTGTTTCCTCTTTCCTTGCTATATTTTATCTCTTCCTGGTGATCCAAGCTCTCAGGGCTATCCTCTCACTTTTTGCTAGCTTCTTCAGATCCTTTCTCAGTGGGTCGTTGAGTTTATCCTCAGGTCTATGTCATTTTAAAACCAATGGTTATTATATTGTCTTGAATTTTACATCCATGGGGACATCACCGGTTGCTTGAACCTTTTGAACCTTAAACCATTTTTTAGACTTCACCGGTTTAATGGTTCAGCAGATCAATACTTTATGTTTTGCAAAGAGTCATGTTCACTCAGTCTTCTTATGAATTCAATGTATCATTAAACCAACTATTTGAACCTTTCACTTGAACCTTTTGGGTGGAGTTCAATGGTTCAAAGTTTAATTTGACCATGGTTAGTCTATATGGTTCATTCCATATCATTGAACCCCACTGGTGAACCATCCTTATCAATTTTTAAAGAAATGACTTCAAGTGTTTTGAAATTTTTTCTTGTGAAAACCCACCTTTTGAACCTTATTCATTTTCTCAACTATAAACCCTTTGAAAACAAGTGATTTCCTTTACCGAAAAGGCTTTTTTAATTGAATAACTTGATTTCTTAGAACATTTTTTGAGAAAGAAGGAGACCATTTTTGGCCTACAGGACCAAAATGGTCAATAGGTTGTCCATAAAAATGAGTGACTAGTTCTGGGAACAATAGAATGGAAAAGGTGGTAATTTATGAAGGATGTCAGGTCTTATCTGTGGTCTTATAAAGCAACTCACAAATAAAATCCCATGGGGAGTGATCAAAAAGAAAAATAATAGCTCTTAAGAGGAAATATTAAGAAAGGGAATGAAAAAGGGAGTGTAAAAAGACAAATACTTATGCATCTTATGAGCAAACCTTAGGAGGCAAGAGGCATACTAAGGACATGAGAAGACACTAAGTGACTAGTGGTCATATATATACAAAAGAAACCTATTCCCTATAGACACAAAGCTTTGTAAGCAGATAAGTGTCTACTAAGGTCAACTCATGAAGGTATATTGGTACAAGGAAAAGTAAAATTGACCTACTTCCCCAAATTGTGTTCCTTTCTCCTCAGGACCCCTTACAGATCCATCGCTCTACTATGAAGATTGGGTACTTATATGAGATAGTAGGTAGTACTATATTTTTCTTCTTATTCCCCTCTTCTAATCTACTAGCCTACCACACCCCAAAGGACATTAGCTCTATTTTGAGGCCAACTATGGAGTTTGAGATTTGAATTGAACAAGGAGATGTGCTTTAAATCATGTATTTTAGTGTGATTTCGAATTTTAAGAATATTTTTTCCTTTTGTTTAAAGGATTTGGCTTTTAACTTTCTTCTGAAGGATTTTTTTTAATATTCCTTCTCTATACAGATTTAGAATGACCAATCATGAGAGAGATAGTGATACACACGAATGAGTTGTAGGCTAAGGCTAAAGGAAACTAAGTAACCCAAGACAAAAGACTGACTAGGACACTGAGGCTTGATAATGAACATGTGATCTCAAGTCTCAACCATGTATATGTTTATTTTATAGAAAATGGAAGAAGGAAAATGGAGATCCAAAGGTGGATTGGTAAAAGTAAATAGTGATGATAAAGATTGTTTGTTAACTAATCACATGGTAAAAGGAGATAATAACCAAAGGGAAGAGGGTATATATAACCAAGTAACATGACAACTATCTATGAAAAATAAAGACAGGAATGTAAGAAATCATGAAGATATAAGGGAATATTTTTGAGAAAAACTCTAAAGGAAAAGAAAGTAATGATAAGTGAAAAATAACAATGATAAGGAAAAGACAATTATATGTGAAATGTAAAACAAAAACATAAGCTAACTATAGTACAACAAGAAGGAGAAACATGATATAAGATAGGAAATAATTTGACATAGTGTCAAATGATATAATAAAAAATATAAATAAGATTTGAGCACATATCCAATCCAAACGAAAAATGAGGAAGCACCATGCATGTGCTCATAAATACTAGTAAATATATCCACACACATTATCCAAGACATCAAATAAATCTCTATGAAGCTGAATATGAACTGCTACTAATGTCTCATCAATCTTTTTTGACTATTGGGCAAATACTTCTTTTCTAATATCCTCAACTAAAAAACTAGGAATACTCATTGGATCATACTGAGGAGGGAAATTGGGTAAAGGATAGTCAGGAGAATGTGTGGGAATGGTATCTACAAGAGATGTAAGAATCACTAGTGGAGAAGGATCCATGGGTGAAGGAGGGTCCATGGGTGGAGAAGGAACCATAAGAGGTGTATCTATGGGAGAAGAAGGGGGAGCCTTTTTACAAGAATGACCTATGGGTGGAATGGTATAAGGTCCAAGAATAGCTATAAGATGGTCCTTAAGATCCTATTGAAGGATATGACAATGATCAGTGTGATGTGTGCCTCATTGGTGCCATAAAAAATACCTCTCACCATACTTAGGTATATATATATTCAGGAAGGATATTTGGAGAAGGAAAGGTAGTGTCTATTGATGGTGAAGAAGGATGCAAGGTATCAATATATTATCATAACTTATGACAATGGGTAGAAGAGTGATAATCTATCCCATGGAAGCAACAAATACATTTGTGAGTATTTTTAGGAGAAACACTCACAAGAGAAGGTGTAATAGGCATGGAATAAGAAAGAGATGAATCATCAACCCATTTGGTGGGTATTGGATATATCTTAGGTAAAGTAATCAAACCATCACCAAGAAAAGGTGGTGATGGAGAAGGAATGGAACTAGGCATAATAGAAGGAACACTAGTGGAAGAAGCAAGAGTAGGCTTGGTAATAGTGGAAGTAGTAATAATAACTGGTTCTGACATAAGTTCCACTATGGGAGGGGTGGGATCAATATAAGGTCTAAGGAGGATTTCACTAACCTTAGGGGTAAACCAATGACAAGAGTTAGGGAACCTATAAAAATGGTAAGGTCTAATTGTAGTATGATCCATGAGCATAGTCCTATGGGGCTCCTCAGAAACTAGAAGTATCAGCACTATATTTACCTATGATAAAGAGGAAAAATGCAATAATTAGGAACTATAAATGTTGGAACATGAGAAGATGCACAAAAAAACTTAAGTGAAGAAGAATGGTAATGCACAATCTTAGCATTATGGTTTGGACAAGACCACCTAATAAAGGACCATCTAAAGAATAACCATCATCATAATCTGGTGTATGAAGATCAATGACACAAGTTGGAATAACTTTGTCATCAAAATAAGTATTGTGAATAGAATACTGATTCTTGGACAAGACTATGAGAATGTCATCTCAAGGAGGTTTGCAAGAATAGGGTTATAGGGAAGCAAGAAGCTATGAGATGAGATGAGGCATAAGATTGTAAGTTTTTATCTTTAAGTTAATCTCATCAGGCTCATCATCATCGAAGTTTAAAAAGTTTGGATGAATGTTACTAATGAGCTTGAGATGCCCATTGTAACCTTTGGTGGAATTAATAAGAAAATTTAAATGTTGTGACTCATAAAATGGAACACTAGGCAAAGGCTCAAGGGTAAGAATATTGAAAACACCATGATCTTTGAAAAATTCAAAATTCTAAGGGTTAGTATCTCCTTGAATCATGTAAATGTCTCCATTATGAGGGAATTTAACACACTGGCTAGTGGAAGAAGCGATAGCTCACATATGATGATTCCATGACCTACCAAGTAAGATGTTATAAGAAAGAGGAAAGTTAAAGATCATCACCTTTACACAAATGGTGATAGGTGGGATGTAATGGGAAGCCACACACACCCAACAGGAGTCATTTATCTTTTATCATATCCTTGGTAGGTGTTACATATAGAATTAATATTGCATTCTAAATATCCAAGGGTTCTAATGAAATCAAGAAAAGCAACATAAGTGATATAACCCTCGTTAATCAATTCTCATTGAACATGGATATCTCTTATTTGGATGCTAATAAATAAGAGAGGATCATCTGCATGAAGAAAAATATCATTGAGAATCATAGATGCGATGGGAAATTTCAAAGAAAGAGAAGTGTCGATAGTTTCATCAACATTGATGGACATCTCTTCACATTGTTGTAAGATAATATCCTCAAGACTAGATAAGGTTGCCTCTCATTTTGCTAAGGGAAGATGAGGGACATTGATATCAAATAATATTTGCATAAGATAGTTTTGATGATGGGGATAGGTCCTTATAAGTTCAAGAAATGGAATTTGAGATGGGAGATTAGTGAGCTCTATAATGGGATCCCACTCATCATAACCCAGAAGAAGTTTTGTAGATATAGGCACGTAATGGTTAAGGAGGTCTTCGACGGGAGGAGACAAAGAGAATTGAAATTCATGTTGATAAGAGTGAGAAATTTTAGAAGAAGATTGTAAATCATTTTGTGATGAAGAAGTAGTTGGTTTAGATTGATCTTGAAGTTTGGAAGAAGTGTTAATAGAAGGTTTATTATCATTAGAAGATTGATTATCATTGGTATTAGAAGATGATGGAGGAATGATAGAAATAGAATGTGATGTGTTATCTAAGGGATAATCATAATTGGACTATCATCAAAGGTTATAATATCTTCTTTCCCCAACTCATTTAAATGATTTGGAGAAGAATTTTGGATAATACATTATGTTTGAGAAGGAGGCAAGGTGTAGATAGGTTGAGAATCGATAAAATTCACCACCCTTCACATATTAGTCATGATAACCACATTATATTTAGAATTTAGTTCAATAAGACTTTATACATTATTGGTGTAAGGGGTGGGCTTGTCTTGGTTTTCTTGAATAGGTTGATGATTAGGCAATGGGTCTTTATAGATGGCTAAATGAGCATTTGCTTGATTTATGTCTTGACATTTATCATGAGTTTTTTAGTCCTTGAGAGCATTTTCATAAGCTTGTTGATGCTTATGAATGATAGAATCATGATCAAAATTATGTCTAAGAAGAAATTCCATAGCTAAATTATGAAGTTGTCTATAAGTCTCATGAGAATGACCCTAACTAGCATGAAACCAACAAAACTTGCTAGGATCATACGAAGTTTTCATAGGATGAGTAGGGTTAATATCTTGAGGAAGATGCATAGGTAGACATTTAAGTAATTAATTCAATGAAAGAGGTTTATGAACATTAATGTTATTTGGTGAAGAGAAATGAGAATTAGTATACTATTGAGAAGGAGTTGGCTCTAAAGAAGGGGCAAGAATGACAACTTGGACATTGGGAATGGTATCATATAAATCGGTAACACCATCATTAGTAATATTATGGTTTTTGTTTTTAAGTAATAGATGAGGACCCATGGAAGTTTGGGGTGGTTTAAATTGATTCATAATGAAATCTTGTAATTTAGCTTGGTTAATGGCCTTCTCCAAGGTATGTGGAGAGAGGGTGTGGACTTGATATTGTAATTTAGGGTAAAGAGAATTAGTAAAGAGATGAAATATATTATCATTAGCCATGTTATGTTCACACTTGTTTGAAAAAGTCTTCCATAACTTAACAAAGGCTTAGGTAGTTTCATTTTTATTTTATTTATAATTGATGAAATGGGCCAAAGTGTTTTTAGGAACATCACTAGTTTGAAATTATTGTACTAAAGTGTTCACTAAATCCTTCAAACTAGTAAAATAATGAGGTATAAGTTGATTATACCAATCCAAGACATCACCTTTGAGGGATTTTGAAAGTATTTTGGTAGCAGCAAAGGTGTTTAATGTAACCCAAACCTTATAAAGATTTCCAAATGTCTTAATATGAAGGGTAAGATCGGTTGATCCATTATAAGAGATTGTAGGTGTTATACCTCCTATATTAATGTTTAAAAAATTAGTAATAGGTTTATTTTGTAGATGCTTGATGACATTGTTGACCAATGGAGGTTGAGGAATGAGATTGCGTTGAGAATTTTGAAGAGGGGGATAAGGAACACTTTGGTTATGTGCCCCAAGTCATTGGTTGAGGATTGGCTTGAAGGTTAAGAAGGTAGTTTTGCATTTACATCATTTGATTCATATTATGAGATTAGAATGTGTTCATTTGATTAAGATTTTACAATAATAGTTGATGAGTTTGATTAGTGCTATTAGAAGAAGTGGTATTGGTGTTTGTGTTGGTATTAGTGGCTTAGGAACCACTATTAGTGTTGATATTAACTTGAGAAGAGCAATGAAAATTTTAGGCACTAGTGGAAAATTTTGCTTATGAAGCAAAATATGGACTAGTGAATGGTTGAGAGGAATAAACACTAGAAGCATGAGTGCCTTAGGTAGAAAACAATGAACTAATTGAAGAATTAAGGATAGTGGATCTTGTGAGAGGTCCACTAGATGTAGAACCTACCATGTTAGTTGAGATACTAGGCATGAAGGTAGAAGAAGTTAAAGAAGAAGATTTCAAGATTTAAGGAAGAGGTTGAGAAGCAAATAAATTATTACCTCCAAATCCAGTTGAGAAAGTGAGAGTAGGAGAATGAGTTTCTTCAACTTGATGGTTACTCATGAGGTTATAGATGGTGGAATTATCCTTCCCTCTATGTTGAGGCGATTTCATTATAAACAAAATCATTTCATGAATATAATATAACCCAAGATAATCCTCTAAGAGAAGAGGATGGTTTTGATGTAAAAAGGTATGAGGAAGGATCCCATTGTCCATTGTGTGGGTAACAATATGAACATTACTAGCATTCTTTAAAGGAACCCTACTTTATCTATGAGAGACCCTATTAAGATTGGTAAATTCCATCATGTTTGTTGGTTGAACTTCAATGTTGTCACCAAATAGATAGTCTATGATGAAAGGAGAAGAAAATCAAGATGAGAAAGTAAAGAATTAGAATTCGATTAAAATAGAACTAAGTTGACCTACTTGACCCAGTGCAAAAACAAGGATTGTCAAACTATACAAGGTCCACAAGATCAACCTCGTACATAGAATAGAGACTAACATAAAGGGGTTAAAAGTTTTTAAATAATGATAGGTTGACCTAGTGTAGTGTATAGGGGATAAAAAATATGTTAGGTCAATAGGGTTGACCTAGTGCAGTGAACAAGAAGTAAAAGAAAGAGCTGATAATAAGTTTGTGAAATGAAACAAGATATTTTGTAGTTGATCTAAGAAAGTAAATAGATAGTCAATGAAATTGATGTTGTACAATTTAATTAATGAACATAAAGAAAAAACTTACACCAACACTAGCTAATACAATTTATTGCACACACAATTGAGCAAAGAGCAAGTAGACAACTTAGAAAGTAAAGCTAGCTAATTGGTCAACCTAGAATGTTAATTAGATTATTAATAATAATTTTAAATGATATGGAGTTGCCTTTTAATCAAAGTACTAAATATTAATCTATGGATGTTTTTTGGGGAGTTTAGGATGAAAGGGGCTATAATGGTAATGATACAGGCTTAGTATTGGGGCCTACTCCCTTACTTCACACACCGTAGTGATAAGGGTGTTAGGTGCTTAGCCAAAATATAACATTAACCATCCTTTATACTTGACCAAAGCATCAAATCAACTTCCACCTTGGTGGTGAAATCTAAGTAGGTTGGCTTGGATAGTCAAATGTTAAAATTCTTGTTGATGTTATATGATTTGGTCATGTGTACATAAAATAGAAATAGTGAAACTAAATAGTTAATTAAAAACCTCCTAATTAGACTATGTGAACTATTCTAAGCATGCAAATAACTAAAATAAAATATGTGATTAACATATACGGTGAATTCCAACTTTGAAACAAGGTATGGTGAAAACACTATATGCATAACATATAGAACTAGGTCGATAAGGTCAAGCTAGTACTACTGAAAATAGGGTCTAAAAAACCTACTAGGTCAGTTAGGTTGACCTAGTTGTTTTAAATAGCACATAGAACACAAAATTGGGTCAACCAAGTTGATGCAATTGGCTGTGTAGGAGAAGATTTGAAGATTGCAAACTTGAAAGGAAATTATAGAATAGAAATAGATAGAGAATAAAAGACTAACCTTGATGGTTTAGAGGTGAAAATGAAGGATATTATTGATCAAGAACCTTAGAGAAAATTGATCCAATCTATGGAACTGAGTCAAGCTATACAAGAATCTACTAAAAAAGTACTAAAAATACACTAGGTCAACTTGGTTGACCTAGTAGGTTGAATAAGATGTCTTAAAAACTAAACCATATACTCAATCAAGATGATCAATCAAGTTGTATAGGAACCTACTGTAAAGTGGCTAAAAATGTGCTAGGTTGACGTAGTCGACCTAGTAGGCTGAACTAGAAGTCTAAAAAGTATTGAAAACCTATACTAGGTCAAGCTAATCATTAGTTGCCTATTCTTATGCACAAAGAAAAATAATTGGGTCGATAGAATCAAACTAATATGTCAAAATTATGATATAAATGATGATAAAAAGAATGAAATAAATCTTGCAAGGGTTAGTTTCACGTTAGGTTCACCGGAATGTATGCAACTAAAATTACATGATGTACATGAATTAATCCTAGATTGGATAATTAGAGCACACCTACACTTTTGATTGGGTATACACTTTTTTAGTGGGAGGATGACCAAAATGGAGATCTACTAGACCTGATTAGGGGATCAATTATATCATTTATCACAACATATCATGCTAGGAAGGGTTTTAAATCCTATAGTCTAACACAATTGTACAACCCCCCTAAAAGAGTCCTATGATTTGATATTTCACTTATGCTAACAAACAATAAATTAAACTATTCTAATAACAAGAAAAGTAAACTAATCTAGTGCATGTTGGAAATATTGTCATTGATGTCAAAGGTCTAGCATTGGTGATAAAGGCCCCATAGCATTTAATGGTGTTTTTAATATTCATATCTTAGCTAATGTGTGTTAATATTTATTTAGTATTAACAAATATATTTTTAGTTTCATAAAAGCCAAATTTGGGCCCTTAGAGAAGTCAAAGAGACATGAGGTAAATATAAAAGAGGGATGGAACACATTTTCCCATGAACAGTCATCTTGAGGAATTCCAAGAGTCACCAAGTAAAGACAAAAGAAGGTATGGCACATTTTTCCATGAAGAGTAACCTTCAGGAATTTGAAAGGTCACCAAGATAAAGACAAAAGAGGAAATGATGCATTTGCTTATGAAGGGTCAGCATGTAAATTTTCAAATGCAAGGATACAAAGGGTCATGCAATTTTGGTTCCATTTTACATGAGGATTGAAGGGTCAAAAAGGGTGAATGCCGAAGGTCATTTGAAAAGCTATAAATAAAGGCTTGAGAATTTTCTTGTAATATGTAAGAGAGTGCATGGTTTTTTAATTGTTTTATATAATAAAAGAGGAGAGAAAAGTAGGAGATATTGTAGAGTTCTATCATTTGTTGAGTAAGCAAAATTGAGAGATAGTTGTGTTTTATACACAAGAGGGGTTGGTGCTCCTTTGGGTTGGTGCTCAAAAATAGTTTCAAGGGGTTGGTGCTCCTTTGGGTTGGTGCTAAAAAATAATTGCTATGTTGGTGCTTGGTAAAGGGATTGGTGCTCCTATAAGTTGGTGCTTGCAAACTTTATAATTTGAGTTGGTGCTCATTCATATACTTAAGATTATTCTCTATGGTTTTTCCCATTTTGGGTTTCCACATAAAAATATGGTCTCTCTCTCTCTCTCTCTCTCTCTCTCTCTCTCTCTCTCTCTCTCTCTCTCTCTCTCTCTCTCTCTCTCTCTCTCTCTCTCTCTCTCTCTCTCTCTCTCTCTCTCTCTCATGTGGTGCATATTGATTTCAATTTTATTACATATATTAAATGAATGGTTAAGTGGAATTTAATTACGTAAAGATTTATAAGATATATGATATATTGATTCACCCCCCTCTTAGTATATCTTGTGCTTAACAGTGCACACCAAAGCTTGTGTCATAAAGTGGGGGTTAGAACAAAACAAATGAACAAAAACTAAACTAAACATTCATAGGAGACATAAACTCACATCAATTTATATGGAATATTAATACATGAAAGAGAAAAATACATACTACATTATCCATCTACTCTTACAAAGGAAAAATAAAGTTAGGAATACTTACCTTTGAAGATGAACCTGTCAAACCTCAATCTCGCCCTTGGCCAAAGTGATTCACAAGATATTTTTGTGATTTGTAAGGATAACTGAGATAAATCAGCTCTAGGATACATAACCTACCTAAACATCCAGAAGACTTCTCCACAAGATAAGATCAAAGCTCCAAAGAAAGTACTAAACCTTATAACTTTATTCCTCAAGTAAAATATTCAATGAGTAGATTTTCATTCACACTTCTCTTAATTATTTTCTCTCTTATTAAATGGCAGTAAATGACCTTGTATATATATATTAGTATCTTACTTAAAAACTTTTGGACATGTTGGTTGTACTAAGTCAACCGGGTCGACCTAGCATATTTTTGGGCTAACTCACTAGGTCTATGCTAGGTTGACTAAGAGGATAACAAAACAAAAGAGCTAAAGTGTCCCCAGAACACACTAGGTCAACTAGGTCAACCTAGTTTTTTGAATAAGTCAAAAGGGTAACAAGGCAAGAAATGAAGGAATAAAGCATGACAATGACTAGAATGGATAGTAAAGAGAGAAATAAGCTTAGGGTTCAAGGTTTTAGGAGACAAGTGTGTAGATGGAAAGTGGAAAAATAAATAATAATCTTATGAATCACTAGTGGTCTACCCACCCCTTTCCTGGTTCACCCCTTTCCTGGTTCACCCCTTAAGGCATGCACTTAGAAAGATTGAGACTCAATAGGTTCTTGAAAGATATGAAGTGTTAGTAATCAATAAAAGTTTGAAAATATTATGTGTATATAGAGATCATATGAGGAAATACAAGGTAGAAATGTCAGCTGATGAGAACTATGAAAAAGTTTTGATCCTCAAAGACAAGCTCCTTAAGCTTGGAAAGTTAAGCATTGGGGTTGAAAATCATGATTTCATTGAACTTTGTAGAGAATATGCAAACATATTTGTTTGGAAATATAATGACATAAAAGGCTTTGATCCCAAGATATCCCAACATAATATAGAATTGAGGCTTTGATCCCAAGGAATATACTAAATTGATTGAATCCAAGATCATCTTTCCCATCAAACACTACTCATGGGTAGCCAACCTAGTACCTATAAGGAAGAAAAATGGGGAGATCAGATTGTGTGTTGACTTTAGAGACTTGAATAGTGTCTCTTTGAAAGATCATTACCCCTTACCATTCATGTAGTAACTCTTTCAATTATTTATTGGTTCAGAGCATTTCTCTCTTTTGGATTGGTATTTAGGGTAGCCAACCTAGTACCTATAAGGAAGAAAAATGGGGAGATCAGATTGTGTGTTGACTTTAGAGACTTGAATAAGGTCTCTTTGAGAGATCATTACCCCTTACCATCCATGTAGTAACTCCTTAAATTAGTTACTGGTTTAGAGAATTTCTCTCTTTTGGATTGGTATTTAGGGTACAACCAAGTATTGGTAAGATAAGAAGATCATTACAAGACTACCTTCATCACAAAGTGGGGCACATGTGCTTATTAGAAGATGCCTTTTGGCTTGTCAAATGTTGGGCCAACCTTTCAAATAGTAATAGACATGGATTTATAGGGATTACTAAATCAAATGGTTTTATCTGCTTAGATGACATCAAAGTTTTCTCCAAAAAGGCCAGTGAGCATTTAGATCACTTGAGATTGATCTTTGAAAGATATAGAGAATATGGAATCTGTTTGAATCCCAAGAAATGTGTGTTTTTTGTTCATGATGAATAAGGCATATTGTCTCAAAATAGGGATTATCCATTGACCCTATTAGAATAAGTGTTATCTTAGCATTATCTTTACCCAAACATAAGAAAGTAATCTAGAGCTTCCTTGGAAAAATAAACTTTTTAAGAAGGTTTATACCTAGTTTTGCAAACTTGGTCAAACCCATCACTGCCATGCTAAATAATAACCAAGTGTTCACTTGGTCAAATGAAGGTAATGCAACATTTGAGAGTATGAAGCAAGACATTAACCAAGTACCCACACTCATGAATCCTAACTTCTCAAAGGATTTCATATTTTATGCCTTTTCTAATATTGACAATATATCAGCTATGTTGATGTAAAATAATGGTGAAGTACTTGAGCAACCAATAGCATTTTTTAGTCAAGGGATTGAAGGGTACGATGTAAGGTATACTTTAAAAAAAAATCAAATTATTAAAGCTTTGAGAAGCCTCAAAAAGTTTATACCAATTCCCTCTAATAGTAGGATTCATCTTATGGTGTCTCATTCTAGGGTGAAGGACTTCCTTCTTAACAAAGACTTGAATGATAATAGAATTGGTTGGATTACTAAGGTCATGGACTATGATGTGGGGATCAAGGTCACTAAGATAGTGAGAGGTAAAAACTTATGTGAGCACATGGTTTATGACCTTCATAAAGATAAATAGGTTGTCTTGAAGACACAAAATAACTCACAAATAGATGCACCTTCACCTCACACTAGTTGGCTTTAAGATATGACACATTTCTTAATAATAGGTGTGTCTTATATGTATGGATAGGGGAAAAATAAGGTATTTTAGAGTTCAACCCATACCTTATGCATTAGTTTATGGATTTATATTTATAAGAGACCTCAATGGAGTGATTCTTAGGTACATTGATGATAATTAGGTGACAAATCTATTGAAACAATTCTATGATGGGCCTGTAAGAGGCCATTTTTCCCCAAGGAGTAAAACAAAAAAATTAATGATAGTTGGTTATTATTGGCCCAAGATTTTCTAGGATGCATATGCATGGGTCAAAAGTTTCCAAAAATGTGTTCTCTTTGTTGGTAAACAAATACTAGCAACCCTTTCTCCCAACCTAATTCAAGTGGAGCAACCCTTCATGCAGTGGGGTTTGGACTTCATAGGACTGATCAATCCACTTTATAGTGAAAGACAAATGGGTACTCACTATTAATTACTAATTTATCAGGTGGGTGAAATAAATTTACCTTAAAGAAGCCAATGAAATAGTAGTGTTGGACTTCTATTATAGCATAGTGACTAGGTTTGGTGTACCAACAATAATAATATTAGATAACACCTTAGAATTTGTTGGGATGAAAACAAGTGAGTGGGCACTTTAGTTAGGCATATAACTTAGTATATTCTCAAATTAGTAACCCCAAGTCAATGAACTAGTAGAATCAACAAATAATAACTTGATAAGGATTATCAAGAGGACTATGGAAGAGAATCAGAGAGTATGGCATACAAAGCTAAGGACAGCCCTATGGGATGATAGAGTGATTCCCAAATTTTCTAATGGAAATTCACCATATGTTCTTGTATATGAGATGGAATTCAAATTGCACATCTCTCTTGAGTTACTAGTCTTGGAGTTAGCCCATCATCTTGAGTTGATGGAGAGTGAACTTATGAGCGTGAGGATGGTAGAGATCTTGGAGCTTGAACAAACTAGGGACCTTGCAATGAAGACACTTGAGTCACATCAAGCTCAGGTCAAGAAAGCCTTTGATAAGAGAGCAATAACAAGGGACTTCAAATAAGGAGACCTAGTCTATAAATAGGATTAAAATAAGGCCAGGATAGGCAACCATATCAAGTTTGACATCTTTTGGAGTGGCCCTTATTTGATGTATGGTTAGAAAAAACATAATTCTTTTTAGCTTTCCTAGATAGATGGAGAGGTATTACCCATCTTAGTCAATGGAATTCATTTAAAGCCTTGTTATTAATAGAGTTTTCAACTATTGTATATTATTGTACATATTATAGTAGATTTCATGATTTCCTCTAAGTGCCCTATGCACATTTCTTTCATTTGTGTGTTTCCCTTCCATAAGTGCCTTTGGAATAATTTTGTTGTTCTTGTTGTCCTTTTACTTCAAGAAGAAGTTTTAGAAAGGGATAGCCTTTTATCAATTTCATAACTAGATGAGAGAAATACCTTACTCGGTATCCCTAATAGATCAAAAAAGGTAACTAATCTATTATATAGTAGGAATGTAATCCTAGGATGTCACCAAAAATGTTGGCCAATTTTTACCTACATACAAAACTTTGCCTAGATGGATTAGCGTTCTAGAAGTCCTATTGTAGAGTGAGAAAATGAGTAGAGTTCCTATTGAGTATCTAATTAAATGGATTAAAAGTAGGTATACAATTAAAAATTAAAGGATCTAGTAGGTTTTCATGGTAGTCATGTCATCCAAGAAGCATGAAGTAGGTTTTCTCAAAGTCTTACAGGTTTATAAGAGCTTTGAAGGGAGAAAGATGATTAACACAAGCCTAGGGAACCAGCACATCATATCACTTCCTATAGAAATGAAAAGGTCATTTAGTTGTGTATTTAATAAATTTTATTAAGAGGCCTCTCAAAGTCAAAGGATCACATGGTGATGATTTATTTCATGCCAAGAATGTCCCCTAAAAATTTGGTATCTTGATGAGTTGTTTATCTCAAGGTATAAGCCTTAAAATTTGAACTAGCAGATTGGGATGTGCAAAGGGATGTCAAGTTAAAACCATGGGAAGTATCCATTTGAATTAAAATGTTTCAAAGGATCCTAAGGTTTAACTAGAGCCAACAAGTGTCAAAATATTTCATAATTAGATCATAGATCAATGGATGCAAATGATAGCTCAAGTTAGTGGTACCATCAAGATCAATGATGTGAGATAAATAATGAAAAAGTAGATCTAATAGTGAGCACAAGGTTAATAAATCAAAATATCATAGGATTGAATGTGGGTTTGACAAGTGGTATGATCATGGTGAATCAAAGGATCAATGATGCATATTTGATCAAGCTGATCAAGATTGATGATGCACATTCAATCTTGAAAAAATGATTGATAGTGTGCATAGGGTCAAAAGGTTAATGAGATCGATTTCACATTAGGTCACCATGTGGTACAATCATGTTAACCAGATGAAACTAACAATAAGATCCTAAGGATAAACATGGTGTTACCAAGTGGCATGATCTAAATATCAAATATAATATCAATGACAATGATGAGGGTCAAGGCTAGAAGACTCCCATGAGGATTGATGGAGTATATTTTAACAAATCTACAAAAGGCAAAGGATGAAGCCATGTGTCTAATTTTACAATAGTCAAATTTTAAAAGGAAATAAATAGCCCAAGAGGATTCCATGAAATCAAACATGTCAGATCAAATATTTTTTCACCTAAGTTGGAAAATTAGTAAATGTAAGATCAAGATACAAATTTAGGCTACCAGATCAAACCCTATAAATTCATCTACTACAATTAAATCTTGGTTCAACCTCTCAAAATATTTTAGACATATGTTTTATGTCTTGTTTATGACCAAGAGATTATGTAGACTCTAGATCTTCATTTGAGACTATGGTTATATGGAAATCAATAAATGGGATTGATTTTCATCTATGGTGGACCTATGTTCAAAGTTTGGAGTAATGACAAAATGGTTATAGAGAAATAATTTGGCATAGGGGCATGGTGATTATAACAATGGTGTTTTGAAGGGACACTAAACAAATGAGCTCAAGTGATTGTCTAAAGGACATATCAAGATGAAGCATGGTATGATAAGCTCATTAACCATATGGAGAATTTGGAGGTTGAGAGGGATAGTGGAGCATTTGATGAAGTTTCAAAAGCATTTCTAGTACTTTCCAGTTTGAATGGATCATGACTCACCATTTTCAAAAGATTCTTTTCTTCTAGCATGTTTTCTAAGCCAATGAGGGGTTTGGAGCAATCTAAAGCTAATGAATAACTAATTAGGAGGTAGGGTTAATGTTAATAGATTAAAAGGTGGTTAGGACTCTATAAAAGTGGTGGGACCTCATTTATTAATCACTATTTTAGCTTGATTATCTCTCCCTTCTTGTCATATATCACCCATTCCTTCCCATTTTTTAGTGGCTCTCGAAGAATTCTCATTTTTTTTGGAGACAAGAGACTCTCATTTGATAAGGCTAGACCCTATCAAATTTTATATAAAAGACCTCTTGAAGCAGTAAAGATTTTATTCACCTATCTCTTGCCTCTAAATTGTGTTTAGTAAGCTTGTGTATGATGACATTGTGAAGGAGAATCTTCCATGTCCATTTTCCTTTCTTGCCTATTTTTAGGTGTTTTCAAGTTGATTTCAGGTTTAGACTTGTGTTTTTTCTATCATTAATGGATTCCTAGTGTGAGTTTTATAATTCCTCTTTGCTTCCTTAGTTGCTTGGTGATCCTAGTTTATGAAACACTTATGCATATTAGCTATATTGTGAGATTTTATGAGCTAGGATTGTATTTAGCTTCATTAGTGTAATTTTTATGCTTATGTGAGTTCTAATTCAAATTTGGTGCATCACATTTTAGCTCCTTTAGGAACCCTTTACCCCACTTTTCTATCCCTTTTCCCAGTGGAATATTTAGTCTAGGTGATCCATCAAGAGGAAGCCAACCTTCTCTAAAGGTTCAACCCCAATATAGGATACCCATAGCTAGGCTTGTTCCCATCATGTAGCTTAGTTATGGATTGCCTGAAAAACCCTCCCCAAGGTTGAAAACTAGTTTTATAATAGGAACTCCTTGATATATACCAAATTATCATAAAACTTAGTCATACTAAAAAAAATCACAAATAATAAGAAATTGATCAACCAACCACATGTTGATATAGACCCTATGTAACTCATGTCCATCCTTGGGTCATCCAACAAAATTCATATAAATATGTCTTATAATATAATATAGGGTCAAACTATCTAAAGCAACATGGTATTCCATCATGGTATATATCCTGCCATGTGGAAATATCTACTTCTCTACAAACATCTATGGATGAACCCATTCAGGTAAGGGACCACCAACTGGTCATACCACTATAATGTGCTCATAGGTCCAAACATATAATAAGTCATATATCCAATGCCTCTATCATGAATCTCCAATGAAAACCTATAAATATCCATGTATAAGTTGGCTAGTAAAGTGTGACCCCATTAATTCTTGGTCTATTAAAGATCAATATGCCACACTACATGCTATATAATATGAAATACTAAATATATTACCCTTCATAGCCACAAATGATGATATTAAAATAAAAATAAACTTCTACAACTATGTAACATCACCTCTAATAATATTTTCAAAACAAATCATATTACCCAACTCTACACCTAGAGCTTTATGACTAGTAAAATATACATGAGAATGTTGAATAAATAATAGGTCACCATCTCCAACAACCTGAACTCTCTCATCTCTAATCAAAAATTAGAAAATTTGATACACATCCTCTAAATTGATTATCATCTCACCTATGGGAAGCTAAAACATACACATATATGAGTTTCAATTCTTATCTAGGGCTATGAGGAGGTTGATATCATAGGGAATATATCCTAAATGAGCCATGTGACCCAACCCCATTTGATCAATAATGACCTAGTCATCTGCATCTAGACCACTCTGCTAGTTCAACTTTTAAGGCTTATACCTTGAGATAAACAACTCATCAAGATAACAAATTTGTAGGGGACATTCTTGGCATGAAATAAATCATCACCATGGGAAGTATCCATTTGAATTAAAATGTTTCAAAGGATCCTGAGGTTGAACTAGAGCCAAAAAGTGTCAAAATATTTCTTGATTAGATCATAGATCAATGGATGCAAATGATAGCTCAAGTTAGTGGTACCATCAAGATCAATGATGTGAGATAAATAATGAAAAAGTAGATCTAATGGTGAGCACAAGGTCAATAATTCAAAAGATCTTAGGATTGAATGTGGGTTTGATAAGTGGTATGATCATGGTGAATCAAAGGATCAATGATGCATATTTGATCAAGCTGATCAAGATTGATGATGCACATTCAATCTTACAAAAATGATTGATAGTGTGCATAGGGTCAAAAGGTTAATGAGATCGATTTCACATTAGGCCACCATGTGGTACAATCATGTTAACCAGATGAAACTAACAAAAAGATCCTAAGGATAAACATGGTGTTACCAAGTGGCATGATCTAAATATCAAATAGAATATCAATGACAATGATGAGGGTCAAGGCTAAAAGACTCCCATGAGGATCGATGGAGTATATTTGAAAAAATCTACAAAAGGCAAAGGATGAAGCCATGTGTATAATTTTGAAATATTCAAATTTTAAAAGGAAATAAATAGCCCAAGAGGATTCCATGAAATCAAACATGTCAGATCAAATATTTTTCCACCTAAGTTGGCAAATTAGTAAATGTAAGACCAAGATACAAATTTAGGCTACCAAATCAAACCCTATAAATTCATCTACTACCATTAAATCTTGGTTCAACCTCTCAAAATATTTTAGACGTATGTTTTATGTCTTGTTTATGATCAGGAGATTATGTAGACTGTAGATCTTCATTTGAGACTATGGTTATATGGAAATTAATAAATGGGATTGGTTTTCATCTATAGTGGACCTATGTTCAAAGTTTGGAGTAATGACAAAATGGTTATATAGAAATAATTTGGCATAGGTGCATGGTGATTATAACAATGGTGTTTTGAAGGGACACTAGACAAATGAGCTCAAGTGATTGTCTAAAGGACATATCAAGATGAAGCATGGTATGATAAGCTCATTAAGCATATGGAAAATTTGGAGGTTGAGAGGGATAGTGGAGCATTCGATGAAGTTTTAAAAGTATTTGGAGTACTTTCAAATTTGAATGGATCATGACTCACCATTTTAAAAAGATTATTTTCTTCTAGCATGTTTTCTAAGCCAATGAGGGGTTTGGAGCTATTTAGAGCTAATGAATAACTAATTAGGAGGTAGGATTAATGTTAATAGATTAAAAGGTGGTTGGGACTCTATAAAAGTGGTGGGACCTCATTTATTAATCACTATTTTGGCTTGGTTCTCTCTCCCTTCTTGTCATATATCACCCATTCCTTCCCATTTTTTAGTGGCTCTTGAAGAATTCTCATTTTTTTTGGAGACAAGAGACTCTCATTTGATAAGGCTAGACCTTGTCAAATTTTATATTAAAGACCTATTGAAGCAATAAAGACTTTATTCACCTATCTCTTGCTTCTGAATTGTGTTTAGTAAGCTTGTGCATGATAACATTGTGAAGGAGAATCTTTCATGTCCATTTTCCTTTCTTGCCTATTTTTAGGTGTTTTCAAGTTAATTCCAAGTTTAGACTTGTGTTTTTTCTATCATTAATGGATGCCTAGTGTGAGTTTTATAATTCCTCTTTGCTTCCTTAGTTGTTTGGTGATCCTAGTTTATGAAACACTTATGCATATTAGCTATATTGTGAGATTTTATGAGCTAGGATTGTATTTAGCTTCATTAGTGTAATTTTTATGCTTATGTGAGTTCTCATTCAAATTCGGTGCATCACATTTTAGCTCCTTTAGGAACCCTTTACCCCACTTTTCTATCCCTTTTCCCAGTGGAATATTTAGTCTAGGTGATCCATCAAGAGGAAGCCAACCTTCTCCAAAGGTTCAACCCCAATATAGGATACCCATAGCTAAGCTTGTTTCCATCATGTAGCTTAGTTATGGATTGCCTGAAGAACCCTCCCCAAGGTTGAAAACTAATTTTACAATAGGAACTCCTTGATATATACCAAATTATCATAAAACTTAGTCATACTAAAAAAAATCACACATAATAAGAAATTGATAAACCAACCACATGTTGATATAGACCTTGTGTAACTCATGTCCATTCTTGGGTCATCCAACAAAAGTCTTATAAAGATGTCTTATAATATAATATAGGGTCAACCTATCTAAAGCAACATGGTATTCCATCATGGTATATGTCTTGCCATGTGGAAATACCTACTTCTCTACAAACATTTATGGATGAACCCATTCAGGTAAGGGACCACTAACTGGTCATACCACTATAATGTGTTCATAGGTCCAAACATATAATAAGTCATATATCCAATGCCTCTATCATGAATCTCCAATGAAGGCCTATAAATATCCATGTATAAGTTGGCTAGTAAAGTGTGACCCCATGAATTCTTGGTCTATTCAAGATCAATATGCCACACTACATGCTATATAATATGAAATACTTATTATACCACCCTTCATAGCCACAAATGATGATATTAAAATAAAAATAAACTTCTACAACTATGGAACATCACCTCTAATAATATTTTCAAAACAAATCATATTACCCAACTCTACACCTAGAGCTTTATGACTAGTAAAATATACATGAGAATGTTGAATAAATAATAGGTCACCATCTCCAACAACCTGAACTCTCTCATCTCTAATCAAAAGTTAGAAAATTTGATACACATCCGCTAAATTGATTATCATCTCACCTATGGGAAGCTAAAACATACACATTTATGAGTTTCAATTCTTATATAGGGCTATAAGGAGGTTGGTATCATAGGGAATATATCCTAAATGAGCCATGTGACCCAACCCCATTTGATCAATAATGACCTAGTCATCTACATCTAGACCCAACTTTATGAAGGTAGAATAATGCCACCCGTGCCAAAACTATTGAATATGTATATCCTTCTAAAATCAAGAATACAATGATGAAAACTCATTAGAAATTATATTTTATTACATAAATATGGAAATTATAGTTAAATATAAACAAAACTCACAAGATAATAGCATTAGATTCTAGCATCCACCTAGAATAAAAGTGGCATATGCTAATTTCTATCCAAGATGAAAATATTTAATGCTTACATCCAACCATGGACACTAGCATCATTTTACCAAATAAAGCATCTAGGATGTCAATGTAGGTGTCTGTTGTCCCACTAAAATACCCAAAATTACACACAAAATGAAAAAAAATTAAAATTACTAGTAAATTACCAATAAAAACTACCTACCAACTCAGAAAAATCCTAACTAGATAGGGCACTACAGAGTACATCAAATTGCATTAGTTAATGGGCTATTATATGTGGCATGATTCTTCTCTAACTTAGACTCAAAATTTTATAGAAGTTCAAAATGAAAATGATTTCAAAGTTTTTATTAAAATGAACCTAATATACCACTTCTATACAAACTTCAAACATGCATATTTTGATCCTTGGTTGTCTAATTTCAAAACTTCAAGTTGCATTAAAATCCAGACAATGAGCTATTCCATATTATACCAAATTTGTAAATTTAAAAAATTAACCAAAAATCACTAAATTTTTTACTACACATAGATATTCTACTAAATTCGAAATACTAATAGAAATAATGTTACAAATTACTGTCCATAATACTTTCATAACAATATCAAGTAAAAAAATTATTTGATATGGTAAATTATTTTGAAATTAGATCTATGAACCGAACAAGTGATGATTTTGATCGTTGGTCCCACAACAAAAAGATAGGGTTTTGAACAAGGGTAATAAAACTAAGAATAAAAAGAAGGTTTGAAGGATCCCACAACATTAATAGATCAAGCCAAAAATTAGAAAAAAACTTGAGATAAAAGCACATACAGCAACAATAATTCAAAGACTATCACCCTTCAACAAAATTTCCCTAAAACTTCTGATCTAAAATTTTTACAAGAAATTATCCTCAACAACAACCAACTAGGAAGAGCCTATTTCATTCTAAAACAAGATCCCCTAGAGCCTTTGGGGCATCCTTAGGGGACCTTTTAAATTAACCAAAAAATAACCTTCTGGTAAGATGTTGGTTTGTACAATCGCACTTCAAGGTGAAACAATATTGAAATGAATTTTCCCCATTATAGACCAAATTAGAATCAACACTATATTTTTCAAAAGATAATTTAACTCCCCTATTCCTCATCATGAGGTAGATTTGAAATGTGTCCACTCCATCGACCAAAGGCCTATTTTATATCAGATACATTCCTAAAACTTACACATATCTTTTACTAGAGACCTTATTAGCAATTAGACACCAACCAAACAAGGGCAATGGATTAGAATGATGCCCCAAAAGGGAATCATCATTAAAGAACCATCTTGGGGAGATAGATAATATTAAATTAGTTACAATGCATTAGATATCTAGCAAAATATTTATGATCGATTCAGGATAATCACACCACACACATCTACGGTATTCCCCGAGAATCCCTTTATTACAACTAAAAATAAGATTCAACATTAAATAATATGTGAATAAATAGGAGAACAATTTCTATATAATGAACTACAAAAATATACTGAATCCAATGAAATCCTAATAAAATGTCAAAGACCCATACACTATGTACTATTGTGAATCTAGTGGCCACATCTATGGGATCAACCTATAATGGTAAACTAATATCACCAATGGATCTTTGAATGTAACTATTGAATCATTTGAATACCATGGTGGTGGAAAACATATCTTTATTTGTGTATCCAATATGATAAATAAGAGTTTTTGTACAGATTTTCACACTTGATCCATTATCAACCATGACACTTTGAATAGGATGGTGATCAATGTGTGTATGAATAAACAAAGAGTGTAAATTCGAGTCATCATCAATTAAATCATGTTATATAATTGTGATTAATGGCTTATATGTAACTTATGTATGATAAGTACCTATGATACCATTTAAATAATGTTGTTCCTCTACATGGGAATGGTAAGAATTGGTGGAGGGTGCACATTATATGCATAGTTCATGCATAATGTATCTATAGTCTCATTAGTTACATGCTTAGGAAAAGGATAAATAAATATTTTCATTTCTCTTAATTTCAATTGGTTATGTTTTACTCTCTATTGGAATGCCCACATCAATGAAGTTTTCATCTATAAAATCATGAATCTTGTGTCTCAAACTAATACATTTGTTAGTAGTATGTCATGGTGTCATATGATAATCACAAAAGGCATTTTGGTTAAAACCTTTTAGAATGGGTTGATTCATATAAAACTCTTTAATAGGAATGACATATATGATATTGCATTATAATAGTGTTTTAAGAACCTTATATGGATCTTTTGGTAAGTTAATTAACTACCATCATGGAAAAGATGATAAGATAATGCGTGGAGTAGGTTTTATAACCACACGTGCTATTTATTTTTTATCATTATTGTTATAGGTTTGCCTTAAATTTTATGGTGTATTACTTGAATTCTTGGTGTTAGCATTAGAATTGGTTGTGTACTTAAACTTGTTCATTTCCAATAACTTGGCTTTTATTTCCTTTCCTATATGACACAAAGCTGAATGAATTGATCTTTTTAAACATAATGGAATCATGGAAAGATAAAATAAATTTTTTATTAAATTCATATTATAATTCTTTATCTACCATAGTATTTTTCATTTTGTATAACATGGTATATTATATTAAAATGTATTCTATGATAGGATCATTATATCTATGTTTGAGTAGGGCTATTTGAGCATAGGAAACCTTCTCACTAATGTTTATTGATAAATGTGAAATAAAAATATCATCCAAGGGATTAAATTCATCCATTTATTAGTGTGGTAAATCATAGAACCATTTAATGCGCATTCCTTGATACTTTTTGAGAATAGCTTAGTCAATAATCTATCATTAGATACATAGTCCAAAGATGTTGCATGAAATGCTATGAGATGTTGTTCAAGGTCACCCTTTCCATCAAATAATGTAATATTTTGTACCACAAATCTTATAGGTAAATTATATACTACTATAATTTTTTTCAATAGAGTGTGAAATAAAACATGACCAATCTAATGCATGATTAGGTTTCAAATCACCTTGCTTGCAATGTAACACCTTAGTTTGAAGAGATTGAATATCTTGCATAAGGGATTATAAATTAGGAGAAGAGTTGTTTGTGATAAAAAAAGGTGGTTTTCCTAATGATGGAGTAATAATTGGCATGGTAGTTTGATAAATCCTTTGAGTTTCCCCCATTATGATAGGTGGTACCAAAGTTGTATCCAAAGGAGGAGGAATATGAGAAGCTTGAACCATGTTCGCATTCTTAATACCCAAAAAAAAATAGAATGGTATCATAATAAATTTGTTTCTCAAAAATTATTTCTCTATAACTTATTATAACTAATTTTTTTTAACTCAATTTGTTCCCCATTTAGAGAGGGAGTACATCAGGATGTTCATCTTAGGATTCATGTTATCTTGATCTATTGCTTATGCTCAAAATTATCATCATTAAAGTCCAAATATTTTGTAGGTGTAGGCACATTAAAAGGTTGTGGTTCACATTTTTTCTTATCCATATTATGGATGAGTGAAATATGAGTATGCTCAATTGTGATGTGACCTAATCTAGCACTTGTTCTTAAAGGAGTAAAAAAGAAAATTTTATACTACATATAATATGATATGAAATATTGAATTTTTATATTATTATAAAATTTATTAGATATGGAAAGGAAACAACAAAAAGTGGAAAAAAATAAAAAAATATACAAACCCTATTAGCATATATGGTTAGGGTTTAGTAATATTTGAATAATAAATAAGTTCACCAATATGTTTTATCAAATTTAAGATTTGTGTGAAAACCCTAAATGACAACACCATTATGAAAAATTAGGAAAATAATGTAATAATGATAAAATTAACTTATTTCAAACTATTGTATTATATAAAATTAATAAAAATAACAAAAGTGTAAGGAGAAGATAAATACTTAGCTAGAAAACTATCTCTAGGAGGAATCAGGGTCTAAAACTTACTATGTAGAGGGGTATGGTGATTGGAATCAGGAATCTAGTACTAAATCTAGACTTGTAAAATAATTTTTGGAAGATGAAACTAGAGGGGTGGCACTCCTATCTAACATAGGGTGCTCATGTCTACTTGTAATGAGGAAATCAAGGTTTCGAGGTTTTTTGTGCCTTCATATATAGAGCTTGTATCTAGTGTAGGAGCTTATAATCACTCTTCAAGACCACTATGTAATAGATTTTATTTAAAAAACCATATCTCCTTGATATGTGAAAACTAATGAAAATAAATGGGGAAAAAGGGGTCAATTATTGAATAAAAATTAGACCTCAACACCCCATGTGTTAAGCACTACCTGCATACCAATACTATGAAGAGGGATCAAACATCATGTAGTTATCTCATGTCACGATGATGTGTGAATAACTAGTACAATGTGTTAGATGCTAGTGAAATAATAATTTGATTAAGTGCCTTATCCATTATCTATGACCTTTAAAATATATTCAAACTTGAGATCTAGACAAGTAGGGTTGTATGCAATTAGAATTGGGAGAAATAGGTATTCTGCTCTCAATGTGCAAGTGTGATTTTGGTGATTTTGATGTCTAAGAATCTTATGTGAAAAATGGTTTTAAAAGTGTCTATATATCTATATCATTAAAAAACCTTTGAATTGGGATCATTAGGGAAAAGGTATGACCTTCCTATAGTTTTGAATTTGGAAAATTAGCCATTATTTGGTGGGAAAATATGAGATGGGGTAAAGACACTAGAGTGGTACACTATAGTCCCCTAGGGCACTCTTGTACAATGGGTGATTTCATCATGCTGAGTGTTACGTAGGACATAAAATATGTATGATGTTATTAATAATAGGTATGAGTACATTTGAGGTTGTTTATTAACTTAGAAGAGTGTGAAAGGTGGTTAAAAGTGATAAAAAAATGGCCCTAACATAGGTATAGAGTTAAGTGTGTAAAAGAGTGGTCATGAGTGCATAGTTTTATAGTAAATGCTAATTTCATGTGTCTACACTCACCTATAAAATGATCTAGCATAGACCTATAAAATACCACGACAACTTACCAAAATCACTCAATCAATCACTTAAGTGAGCAAAGCTTCCCTATTTTCTCCTATTTCCATAGAAGTCATATGGGAAACACATCTATAGGTCTAAAGTATTGAAGGAGAATCGCAAGATATAAATTTTCCAAGTTGCAAGCTAGGTCACTATTCTAATTTCTTATCATACGTTGCATGATTCACACACATGCCAACATATATGGGAGAACTACATAAGTCTGAATCCCTCTTCAGAGTATTGGTTATTTATGCAAAATTCATTGACATATGGGTCTTTGAGGTAGATCTATACCATGTGGCCACTAAGCCATTTTTACCATAGCCACGATGAAGATGAAGAATTAGGGTTTTATTATTTTAATAGGAGTGATAATCCATGACCCATATCTAAATTCACTAGAGTGAAGGTGACACATAACCCAAAAGCATCCAAGTGGTTATATATACTTTCAACAAATATTCTATACTAGACACCTGCATCCAATTCAGACAATAGTGTCAACCCAACCCTCCCATGTTAACACAAGTGGTGGATATAGAAGTATAATTTCTATAATTAGGTGACTGATCTAGATTCTTTATCTAGTCTACTTCTTACTAGTTTCATATCTAGATTTCTTTAGCATTAGAACCAAAAAATTATCTTAGTTTCATTATCATTGTAATATCTAGCATAGTTGTACTTTTTATCTTTAGCATCTTAGCATAATAAATATAGTATATGTTCTAAGTTTTGTAAAAGAATTGGCTTACTTTATATATAGTCTACCATCCTTGTGCCCTAGGCTATCTCTACTCCTTTAACCCTATATAAACCACATATACATTTTAGGGATAAACACTACATCATGCATTAAGGATATGACTTATTTGGAAGGTATTGTTGATGTTTTTAAAAGGATAATTTAAGGGTTGAATTATACTATTAATTTTAACCATTATAACACTACTTATAATAGATAAGAGGGTGGAAGGATAGGCTCTTACTTTGATTTGAGGGAGGCAGTAGATATATATGAATAAAAACTTATGAATAAAATTGAAATAATTATCACTAGAAAGAGATATGTTCTCATCATAAGGTTGTGACAATATTACATAAGAGTAGTATCATGTGAAGACAAGCATGAGGTTGCAGTAAATGCCACACCACAATATTTTATAGAATAAATGTCATTGATTTCAATGGTAGTTTATGATGTGATAATCAAAGAGGAAGGAACTTAATCCCCATTGAGTAAAAAATGGGAAGAACTATGACATGTAGGCTCAATATACACCTTTTGTAAAGGAGAAGAGATAACATTGAATTATTATTAGTATTCATTTGTACTTCTATAGAAAGATAAGTAGTAATTTATTTATGGACAACACCATCCTATGACATGTAGGCTAATGGAAGAGGAAGGAATTTAATCCTCATTGGATGACAAAGGGGAAGAGCTATGACATGTAGTCTCAATATCCACCATTTGTAAAGGAATAGATAACATCATTATTATTAGTATTAATTTATAATTCTAGATAAATATAAGTATTAATTTATTCATGGAAATCCAAATAAGTGTCTAGATATGAATCCAAAGAGGGATTAAATGAGTAAATAAGAGGTGCATGTTGCTCTTCAAAGTTGAGCTGGTTAGTTGGTTCTCTATACTTGTGCTCTAAAGATTCATCAAAATAATAGTGTGTGTGTGTGTGTGTGTGTGTGTGTGTGTGTGTGTGTGTGTGTCTACATCATTAAAATCATAATCATCCATATATGATTCTTCCATATATTTTTGCTTATTATGCTTTGTCCATTCATCATCATAACTAAAATTAATATCATGATTAGAGAATAAATATCTCTATAGGATCAACATCATCATCATATTTATTTTAATGTCCATAATATATGCAATGCATTTTAATATAGTAAATGTAAAAAATAAACAAAATAGTGCTATCAAATAATCAATTATGTATAAAAGACTCTTGTATATGGTATAAATAAAAATTTAGTAACCGAATGTGTTGGACCAACTTGTAAAGGTAAATCAATCTCACCCATAATCTGTTATAATGTCCCATTGAATACTTTTATCATTTTTGTCAAAGGGTATAAATAATAATGTGTATATCCCAAATGTGTAACTAACATCATGGTACATATGTTCTCACTAGCACTATTGTCGATCATGAAACTATGTATATGTTTATGAACAAGGTATGTTCAAATAAACAATGAATGAATATCTAAGTCATCATCCATAATTTCACTATCATAAAATGTAATAGAAGGTCTCTAAACCATAGGAGATATTGTGCATGTATAAGTGCCAATAATCCCATATAATGGATGCCCATAATGTGATGGAGGAGGATTTCCATTATATACCATTTGTACTTTTATATCTTTCTTAGAATGATCTTGTAATGGATTTTTAGATATCTTTTGGTTATATGATCACTAGGTTGTGAACCTAAAACCTTTGGAGGATCATCAAAGATGATTTATTGGTTATCAAAAAGATCTTGGATATTATGTTTCAAGATATAACATAATTTTTTAGAATGCCTAGGGCCTTGGTTATTGTCACAATATGTATTAGCATCATATCATTTTAGTATAGGTTGACTCATATCAACATTTATAAGATGAGGGAGAGATATGAGATGACACTCCACAAGATTATTAATTAATGAGGCTAGAGACTTAGGTAATCATGTAAATTGTATATTATGTGAATTGGATAATATGAACCAATTAAGTTACCATGACACTACATTAACCATTATAGTTGATTATTTTTTTAGGTTATGTAGGTTTAAACTTGTACCTTGGTTTGATATGAAACTTGGTAGTAGATGTAGTCAGTGTGTTTGCTACATACTTAATATTGTTTAATGAAATATGTTTCATTTCATGATCTTGAACAATATGTCATAATTCATAAAGATATTTGAACTTTGAAAATAATAGACTCATGTAATGGGGTAAGAAAACTCTGTTTAAATGTGTTAAATCTCTTTATCTACCATTAGATTTGTCATTTTGGCTAGCATTATTTTGTACCTCAAAACATATTCATTGATAGGTTCATTTGTTCCTTGTTTGATCTTTTCATTTTGGGCATATGACATACTTTTAGTGATGTTGATATAAAAATGTGCTAGAAATGGATCTACTATAGGTTTGAATGATTTCATTAATTAAATTGGTAAATAAAAGAACCATCATAATACATAATCCAAGAATGTTACATGAAAATATCTTAGATTTGTTTAGGATATACTTAACCCTCATATAAAGGAAGCTTAGGAGATACAAATCTAGTGGGTAAAGATTAGGATACAATATCACATGCTAAAGGATTATGAATTAAATCATGGGAATTCAATTATTAGCTAACTTTTGGTATACTTTGATCTAATTTCAACATCTTATAGAAATAAAATTACTTGCTCAAGGGATTGTGTATTTTATGATGTATGGTGTATAGTATGCATACCTACCAAAGGATTGGAATGGATTACTAGGTTAGGAATAGGTATATATATATGATGTAAACAATGTATTCCCCCAATCCTAAATATGTGGATGGGATGTTAGTACCAACATTAGTAGTTGCCACACCTATAATAGAGTTTACATAGGGTTGCTCGATAGTATCATTTGGTTCTTAAGATACAGTTGCACTTTCATGTCTTTGTTGTTCTTGTCATCCTAAAAATAATGACTCAATGTAATATGGATGTGTATTGACATATTGACTAAACGCTTTGGCATCTATATTATTAAAACCACATTCTTGAGCAAATTTAGACTAACTGGTTTTATCACTTTATATGGTTAGAATAAATTCATCAATGGGGTGTAGATTAATTGATTTATCATCCATGAAAAATATTTCAAGAATAAAATTTAGAAAGGTGAAAAAAAGGATTGGAAAAGAAAAAAGTGAAAATAAATTGAAATTTATGGAAGCCTTATAAGGCTAGAAACCTAAGGAATACCTATGGTTAGACAAGATTTGAACAATAAACAAGTTCACTAAATGTTTTATCTGAAATTGAATTAATTTGGTGATTAATCCTTAAATTAGATAAATTTAATAAATCAGGATGTTGTACATATAATTTTAAACAGCAAATTGAAGATAAATAATGGAAATAGACAAAGTACAATAAAAAAAAACAAGGCTAAACTATGAAAAAGAGACATGAACTTAACTTTTTAGAGTTGTTAGGTGATTGAAATGGAAAAAAAAATTAGGAACATACAAAGTGAAAAAACCCAAAAACCTCATAGAAATTGTGCCTAAGTGAATTGAAGGACATGAATGATCAATAAAGGACATGAAAGACTACTATTATTGTCCCTATCTACTGGTTATGTATTTTTGAAAAAATCTATAAATTCTAAAATAATCAAGTATGATAATGAAAATTAGTTTTTCATGTGTTGATTTCACCTTTATAACTATGCAAGAGTCTTATATGAGCCTTCTTAAGGCTAAAAAACCTATATTTATGCTACAAGGAGATAATCATATGTGAGTGAGTAAACAAGGGTTAGCAGTTGGAGTTGTGCTACACCTCAATACCCCACTATGATGAGGGATACCTACATACCAATACTCTAAAGAGGGATCAAACCTCCATGTAATTCTCCCATATATATGACTGGTTAAAAGTAGTTTAAAATCTTGCAGTTGAGAAATACTTAAATAATTTTATCATACATAATATGTCTCTATCATATGATTCCTTTATAGAGACATTTTATAGGACTGAAAATATGCAAAAATTGGACTTTGATACATTTTAAACACTTATCATGTATAAATAAAGAATACAACACTTGATTGATTCATCATTAACATCTAAATAAAGTGCAGTCTTGATATGGTAAAAAATAAAGGGAAAATAATAGTTTGCAAACAAGGACTACTTGAAAATCAGTGTATTTGCATTAAAGAATACAAAATGGAAATTTTTTATTGTAAACAACCATGACATTATAATAAAAAAATATTAAAAGCGATAAGAAGATATGGCTAATGCAAACAAGAAGTATAGATATGTTAATGTTGCATAAGATGATTGTTGATAGTAGATGATTATTATTCTAAAATGTGGATGTTTTTTCTTAATAAAAATTTATATTTTTTTTTGCTAAATTTATTTTTTGGAAAGCACTAGTTGAGAATAAATCAAGTATAAAGGTCAAAGCATTCAAATTTGAAAATAGAGGAGAATTTGTCTCCAAACATTTCAAAACATACTATACATAGGAATGTATATACATATAGTATATAACTCTTACATTCCACATCAAAATGGATTAGTGGAAAGGAGAAATAAGACTATTATGAAGATGTCACATTGTACGATGCAAAGAAAAAATTTACCTTTCAAGTACTAGGTAGAAGATATCAATACTAAAATGTATATCTTAAATAGGATTCCATGTAAAGATATGCATAATATTACTCTATAAGAAACATGGTCAAGAATAAAACCTCATGTTAGTGATTTTTATATTTTTTGTTGCACTTCTTTTACATTAATTCCTAAAAAAGAAAAGAGTGGTTTAGATGAAAAAATTAATAAGTACACATTTTTTGCTACAATGATAATTATAAAGCATATAGGTTGTTATATATCTATACAAATAAATCAGTGGCGAATAGAGATATTAAAATAAATGATAAAATTTTGTATTTCTCAAAAGATAGTACACCTATTAATACTATTAATCTTTGGATTCCTATTGATGATTGTAAATCAATTTCTAGTACTAAAATAGAACATGGCTTAAAAAGATAAACACCATATAAGTATAGCTCCATGGAAGGATCTAGTGAAATAAATAGTAGCTCAACTAGTTATAATAAAAGTACAAAGTGGTACTATAACACATTATAGGATGTTTTGCAAAATGATATTACAAAATTAGTAGAAGGTAGATCCACTAGATTTAGGAAATAAGTGGTACAATATATTGAACCGGTAAATTTTTCTCTATATTTCACAAATATTTGAGCCAAATACTTATGTATATGCTAAAATAAATCTTAAATAAGAATCTTCCTTGAAGGTGGAGTATTATGCATTAAATAAAAATGGAACTTTGGTTTTATCCAATTTACCCCAAGATAGGAAATCTATTGGTTGAAAATGGATTTATAAAGCAAAATGTAAGTTAGATGGTTCTATAAATAATTATAAAGTTCATATTTTTTCTAAAGTATATACACCTAAAGGAGTATATTATGAAGAAATATTTCCTCCTACAACAAAAATGGGAACATTCAGAATGGTTATTATTATTGCTACTCAGTTTGGTTGGTAGGTATATCAGATAGATATAAAGAGTGATTTACTAAATGGAGACTTAAAGTAAGAGGTACGCATGGTACAACCATAGGGATTCCAAATTCCTATAAAAGAGAATCTAGTTTTTCAGTTAGTTAAAATTCCTTGTATGGACTTAAGCAGTCTCATCGAGCCTATAATTTCAAAATTGATAAATATCTTATAGAGTCTAGTTATAAAATATTTGATGCATAATAAAATATTTATGTTAAATTGGTTGGTGATGACATAGCGGTTCTATTTGTATATTTTGATGATCTTTCCATCACTAGAATCAATTTTTTTTATTAAATATGTGAAATCCATAATCAATTATGTGTTTGAAATGATTGATCTAGGATTGTTTTAATATTGCTTAGGTGTAGAGTTTTGGAAATGTTACAATTTTGGTTATAAATTTTTTGTATCCCAAACAAAATATTCCAAATCTTTAATAAAAATTTTTAGAATGTATGATTTTAATCTAGTAGCTAAACCTATGGAAGTTGGGGCAAAACTCTCAACTAACACTGATTCACCAATTAGTTATCTCATTTTCTTGATCCCAATTGAATGATCTAAGTATTTTTAAGAAATATCTAGGATTATAATAGTGTATGTTTGTAAAGCTCCCAACACAACCTTGGTAATATATGTGGTGTAATAAATAGTTTTATAACTAGAGAGACTAGGATCTTAAGATGGAGTGTCGTTTGGATAAAAGAAACTATAGTTTCTTTTTTGATGACTTTCCTTACCTTTCCATAACATGGTAAATAGTATGCCTTAGGGAATGCAATGATATTGAGGGCTTTGTAATTAGTAACTTAGACAAGTAATAACTTAGAATAGGTTGTGTGTGCTTGAGTGGTCATAAATTCATTATTTCAACATTAAATGTTAATTTTAGTGACTATGGGTAAGAATTATGGCCTTTAATTATTTATATTGTATTTATTATTACACTTTATACAAATGTTTGGATCTATATTTTCATTGAGAAAGGTTATACACTTTCATTGGGAGGATATAATATGATTATATTTCTCTTGTGGTAATCTATTTTTTAATATATGGGTATGATGTAGATTATGTATTTGTAGCTATAGAATATATGGGTGGGAAGTCTTCACTTTGTGTTTCTTATAGACATTTTATGTTCTATCTATGCTTTGTGTAGGTTTTTTACCAATGGGATCTTATTATGGTAGTAATATGTTGTGATCCTTTTGTATGAATTTGTTATATTAATATAAAATGAGTAAGGGACCCCATAACCATTTTTTAATGATCAAAACAAAATTATGAATGTTCAAGGAACTCATAAAAATAAATAATCAAAAAATTAACAAATTCCTAATATCTAACAACTTTATAATATTTGATGGGTAAATTACTTAGTCACTTGACACACACACACACACACACACACACACACACACACACACACACACACACACACACACACACACACACACACACACACACACACACACACACACACACACACACACACACACACACACACACACACACACACACACACACACACACACAGAGAGAGAGAGAGAGAGAGAGAGAGAGAGAGAGAGAGAGAGAGAGAGAGAGAGAGAGAGAGAGAGAGAGAGAGAGAGAGAGAGAGAGAGAGAGAGAGAGAGAGAGAGAGAGAGAGAGATTGACATGATGAATTTGATAGTCTTATCACTCATATCAAAAAGGGGAGCATACTTTGGGATTTTTTTCCATTTTTTCAAACTCATTTAGTTTCCATATTGGTGTAGATATTCAAAGTGCTTTAGTTTTTTCAAATTAGGATAGATTTTATTTGTGTGTATGTGTGTTCATATATATTGGGACATATGCAATAAATATGTCACACGTGTTAAATATTTCAATATTTTACATATTATATTGATTAGATTGAATGACAAATTATACCATTTTATATTTCATATTGGCACTAATTAGATCAAATTAGGGCATGTGAAATGCATTTGTCACAGGTTACATGTTTTAGTACTTCTTAAGGCTATCGGGTTGTTCATATTGAAGGAAAAAATATGTCATTTTGTATTTCATATTGGAACTAATTGGATTAAATAGGGGAATATGCAATGCATAAGTCACAAAGGTTACATGTTTCATGATTTTATAGGTTATGAAGTTGATCATATTGAATGACACATTATTTAATTATATATCATGTGTTTTCACATATTAGATTAGATTGACACATGAACACTTTTCATGTGCTCACTAATATTTTTTTATATTTTTGAGTTGGCACTAAAGGTAACATTTTTAATTTAAAATCCATCTGTAGTGATTGATTTAGTTTACATACAATCCCTCATATGGAGGATCCACCTTTACATTTGAACCTAGTATTGCGACACATATTTTCATATTGAATATATTATAAGTTCAATAGCAATTAAATGAGAGTGTGGTTGAGGTTTTACGTCACTCAATGGCTAAGAACTTATCCCAAATTATTTAGAAGTGTGATAAATTATCTAGCTAAGTAGAGAACAAAATTAAAATAAACTTCTCTACATGGATTGGATTGGGTTATTTTAAAAACCATCATATCTTCACTCCTCGCAACATGAGCATACTCCATAAGAGGAACAGTACCACATGCATACGTGTGTAGTTTTTCTTTGAATGTATTTTGATATCTTATTATGACTATATTTTATTTTATTTGGCTAGTAATATATATTATTAGATACATCATTGCTTATAAGGACACATGGACATTATATAACATTGGACCAATGAAAATTTTAAGTTCAAAATCACCAACGCAAGCTTCATTATATTTATCCATTTAAAATAATATTTGTAGTAACACTTAAGTATTATAATAAAATGGGGTGTTTATTATTTGTAACATAGATGCAAGAATCTATAAATCATATATTATTTCATGAAAGGATATAAATAAATATCTCATATTAAGGCTATAAAATAGGATATCTCATACAAATATAAACTAGATTAGGCTTAACAAGCTATTAAAAATTTAACAAACTAACATGAATAATAATAAGTTAACTAAGATTATAAAAAATAGGGTAATTATTCTTATACCCTCCCTTAATGATTGAAGAAGAAACAAATCTAAGCTTATCTCAAGATTTTAAAATTTTATATTTACTCAGAGGTTTAGTATTTATATCAGTTAGTTGTTTAGATGTAGGACAATAATAAAAAATACATTCATTATTAACTAATTTTTTGATTTAGTGATGATGAACCTCAATGTGCTTAGTCCTGGCATAGAAAATTAGATTCTATACCAAATTTAGTACACTATGTTTGTCACAAAATAGAGGTTTGGATGTTGATAAATCAAGTTTAAAGTCCTCCAATATTGATTGAATCCACATCAACTCTTGACCTACACCAATAACTTCTTTGTACTTAGCTTCAGTAGAATATAATGCAATTATACTCTGAATCTTACTCTACCATTAAAATTCTTTTAAAACAAGATCAAAAACATAACTTGTATATTTTATAGAATCAATTGATCCTATCCAAATTTAAATAGTATACCCTACTAGCTCAAAAATAATAGATTTTATATAAAATGCCAAAGTCAAGAGTGCATTTGACATATCTAAGAAATCATTTTCAAGCTTGTTAATGTTATTAATGAAGTGAGAAAGATAAATCATTGAAAAATAGAAATTGAATTGAGTAGTAGTGAGGTAAATCATACTACCTACTAATTTATGACACATTTTTCATGACCAATGGTGAATTAGTGTTAGTTGAGAGTTTTGTCCCAGCTTTCATAGGTGTAGCTACTAGATTGCAATCATACAATATGAATTTTTATAACAATGATTTGGAATATTTTATTTGGGATATAATAATATTATCACCAAATTGGTAACATTGCTAAAAATATACAGCTAAAAAATATTGAATCAATCCTAGATCAATCATTTCAAACATAGAATTGATGGAAAATTTCACCTATTGAATCAAAACATCACTACTTTTGGTAATGGAAATATCATCAACATATACAATTAGAACCACTATGTCATCACCAACCAATTTAAAATAAAGAGTTGATTATGCATCACATCTTTTAAAATTAGAATCTCTAAGATATTTATCAATTTTTAAATACCAGGCTCGAGGATCCTGCTTAAGTCCATATAATGACTTCACTAACTTGAAACCTAGATGATATTTTCTACAAAATGTGGAATCCCTATGGTTTTACCATGTACACCTCATCCTCTAAGTCTCCTTTTAGTAAATAACTCTTTATATCCATCTGATATACTTGAAAATTAAATTGAGTAGTAATAGCAATAACCATTCTTAATGTTACCATTTTTGTTGTAGGATCTAATGTTTCTTCATAATCTAATCCTTTTTTTGTATATCCTATAGCAAAAAATACAAGATTTATACTTATCTAAAAAACCACCTTACTTATATTTTACTTTATAAATCCATTTTCAACCAATGGATTTCTTACCTTATGGTAGATCAGACAAAACCCAAGTTTCATTTTTTATTAATGCTTTATACTCCACCTTCAAAGAAAATTCCCATTCAAGATTTATTTTAGCATCTACATAAGTATTTGGTAGATAACTCATTTATAATGGATATTGATCTTATATTTATCAAGCCACACCTATGGGATGAGTTTTTTCTAGACCTGAGATGTCTTTTTATAGAAACCACTTTCATTCTTATATAATGTATATCTTCTAGAGCTATCACAATTTGTACTTCAAAGGAGTATAATATCTCTAGTGAGAGTATACATGTTAATAAAATAAAAAACTCATATGTTCTTGTGGATACTCATTATGTATATCTGCATGTTTCATCTACAATCTATT
>JARHVA010000702.1:4515000-4691514 GCA_037957365.1 Torreya grandis | reverse complement strand
CTAACTGGAGTTATTTAAAACTCTCCATTAAATTAACCTATGAAATTTTTGAATGAACAAAAACTTTCTTGACAAAATCCCAAACATGCATCATTATTCTTCAAAATATTTGAAACTTCACTCAAATGAGCAAGATTCATTCATGAAACTTGAGGTTCAAATATCTCTTTACACAAATGGTTTCAAATATATCATTCTAACTATCTTGAGTGAATCTCTAAATATATATTCAGACAATATAGCCTTAGAAAAGTGAGATATAAGCCATTGAGAAGAAGTCTTTCTACTATTTTTAGAGTAGGGTTTAAAAGAATATTCAAACATTTGACTTATTTAACGTATCATATATAAAAACCCTTGAAAATTACTTTGAAACTATCAAATACAAATGTCTTTGAAGAAACAAATTTATCATGTCTATCTACATGATTATTTTAGAGAACTTTTATATATAGAAACTTAGAATCTTACTTCATTTTGACAAACTTCATTTATGAAAAATAGGCCTTTATCTTAAAATACCCTTATTCTTCAACAAAAAAAAAAAAAAAAATCAGAACTAAAAAAATGTTCATTTATAGCATGCATTGCAAACCTTTCAATATTGCAAGTACTCACTCACAGAGATGAAAACTATTTTATAATTTTGAGATTTAATCCAAACCATTAACTAGAACTTTTGAAATATATAATGGAACTCAAAATATGCATGAAAGGTGAAGGTTTAGAGAACCGATAACCCAAAAAAAATATTTACTTTCTTCCATGCAATAATTTCAAGATAATCTTCTGAATGAAATAGAACCCAAAAACACTAATTTTGTGAACTAAAATTATTTAAAATCAGACTTTAAACAAAACAAATTCTATTCTTTCATATACCCAAAATATCAAAATCAAAAGTTTATCATGTATGTTGAGCAACTTTCTCAAAATTTCCATTGAACAAATGGGAACATTTGTATATATGCTAATAATAAGCAAAAATATTTTAACTCCAATTTTATTCATATATAAAAAAATATGCATAATTGATGATGTCTTAACTATACAAAAAACAAACTTTTCAAACCATCGACATGCAGATAGATACATAAGATTTTGTCAAACTTTAGCTTAAATTTATTCATAAAAATCATGTAAAATTAACTTCAAGCTCCCATAAATTACCATGCAGACTAAACCTACCCTTGTTCATGTAGCTCAAAATTCCAACCAACACTTATTTCTTCACTATAAATTATGAGTTTCATGAATCACCATGATATTAAAAAAAAAAAAATCAATCAACACTTCAGAGACATACTTGGCACCACACCTTAGAACTTTCTATCTAATAGCCTTAACCAAAACTTTGCTCTGTAACTCAAAGATTATCCAACCAGGTTTTCACTTTAGCAACTGAGATTACAATATTTAAACAATAACAAAAAAAAAATTGACACTTATATCAACTAAGTTACTTCCATAACTAATTCAATGTCGTGTTTGAATTTTATTGGCTAGTATTTACTAATCATATACTTAATGACCTTGAAAACATAGTTATCAACATGAATAAAATTAGCCATCACTAAACCTTCATGCTACAACTTTAACAAACCTCCTCAAATCGAGGTAGTCTTACATCATATTAAATTATATTACCACCAAATCCTCATATCAATCTTGAAGCATTAAGATCCATGCCTTTGCATTTAATATTCATACCAACTCACCTTGCAATAGTGTCCCTTAATTTCTAGTAAATCTCTAGGTTATTAAGCCAATAGACTCAATGAAGATGATTCATATTCAAATCAAAACCCTTCAAATTTACAACATCTACTTGGAAAAATAACATACTTCATGATGGAGCTTCATAATTTAGCAAATGTTAATGCATTATAATTGTGACGTGAAGGGTCTTCAATCATGTCATAGGATAGGCCCCTTGAAGCATTATCAAGATCTCAAAAACAAGTAATATTAAGGCCTCAAAAATATATGTGAATTAAATCAAAAAACACCTTATGCCATCAGATTCCTTCCATGAAACAATTCAAAGATCCTAATCCTTTCCTCCATGAGAATATTTATGATCATAGAAACAATATAATGCCATATAAGCATTAAAGTTATGTTTATAGATTTGAATATTTTTTAGAATCTTGAAATGACAAAGACTTAGAATGTTGAATAGGTCCTTACAATTTTATGAAATATGAGAACCATTATCTTAAACCATGTAGCTTGGTAGTCAAAACACCAAATTATTAGATAAATAATGAAAATTGAAAGCTAGATGAGATTGAATGATAACATTACTAAATCAACTTAAGCATATCAATGCTTTAAATGCCCATTATACCATCAATAGTAGATGAAAATGAGCCATGAATATAATCTATACCTTTAGAATAGCGGTTTAGATGCATTGAGTAATAACCATTGACATATCATTATTATCTTCTATGGACCATTAATCAAATCATCTCATCTATGAAAATTAAAAAAATCACTATAAATCTATCAAAATTGTTAAAATTGAAAGTGCATTTTATAACTAAAACTGTCTCAAAACTATTTTGACTGAAGGTTAAGATAATCAATCATATTCAAAACTATATATTAATATTTTTTATATTAATCCACCATGTTGAGTTGTGGAGCTAAAAGCTTCACTGATGAGCTCATGTGGAGGTTGCTGGGCATAACCAGTAACTGGCATCGATAGTATCACTGACGTCGGTCAGGTATTAGCCGATGTCAGTCATATGAAGTTCGATAGCAATCGGCATTGGTCACTTATGTGTTTCTCGAATGCTAATTTTAGACGTGCATTTGCATGCATTTTCAGAATTAGATTTATTCTAATTTTAGGAGAACAGTTGGTTTTCATGTAAAGACTAACTTTAGTCTTGGGTCTGCTTTTCTAATTATTGTATTCCTTGGATCCTATTTAAGAGACCCATGGGGCAGTATTGTAGTAGACAGATTAAGGATTCGATCCTTAAATAAAAGAGAGAACAACTCAGTAATTGAGTTAGTTTTAATTGTGTGTGTGTGTGTGTGTGTGTGTGTGTGTGTGTGTGAGAGAGAGAGAGAGAGAGAGAGAGAGAGAGAGAGAGAGAGAGAGAGAGAGAACTCTTAAGGGAGAATTATTGTACACTCAAGAGGTGTGGAAGAAAAGAGGTTTCTTCATTGTATTTCCTTCTGGAAGAGTTAAATACAAGATTGTATTGTTTCTCATATCTCTTATTCTTGTCTTGATAGATCCTAACAAGTGGTATCAAAGCTAGGATCACTAACAAGTGGTAGAGCATGTTTGTGTTTGTTGATTACAGAGTTCACTCTCAGGGGTTTCTGATTGAGTGGGAGTAAAGCAATGGCAGAAGAACGTAAACTAAGAATGAAAAAATTCAATGGCAAGAATTATCAATTATGGAGGACGGAGATAGAGGATTATCTATATCAGAAAGATATGTACTTACCATTGGGTGGGGTTTTAAGCAAGCCCATAGATATCGAAGATGAAGAATGGAATGTTCTTGATATAAAAACTCTTGGAGCTATAAGGCTGAGCCTGGCAGCTTCTATGTTTTCTAACTTATCACAGGCAAAGACAATGGTAGAGATAATGGATACTTTGGCAAATTTATATGAAAAACCCTCAGCTTCAAATAAGGTATATCTTATGAAGCAATTATTTAATTTGCAAATGCAAGAAGGTGGATCTTTATCTAGTCATCTTAATGATTTCTATGGAATTGTAAATCAGTTAAACTCAGTCAAAATAATTTTTGATGTTGAACTTAAGGCTCTCTTATTCTTATGCTCTTTACCTGAAAGCTGGGATAGCTTGGTAATGGCAGTTAGTAATACTGCATCAACTTCAAATATCTTGAAAGATGATGATGTTGTTAGTGTAATCTTGAATAAAAAAATTTGTAGGAAAAGCACATGGGAAATATCAGGTAATGCTTTAAGTATTGAAAGTAGGGGAAGGCAAAGAGAGAAGGGCAAGCAAGGGAAATCAATGTTAAAGATGGGAAGAAGATCCAAATCCAGAAATGGAAGAATAATCTACTAGAATTGTGGAAAGAAAGGGCATGGAATGAAAGATTGTTGGTTGAAGGATAACAAAGAAAATCAGCATGAAGGTAATAAAGAAGAAAAGTTGTAGGTATTATTGCACAGGATGCTCTTATATTTTCTTTGGATAATAAAATAGAATCTTCGGTTTTAGATTCTGGTGCCTCTTTCCATGCAACCCCAAATAGGTAATTTTTCAATGATTATGTCTATGGAGACTTTGGAAAAGTTTATTTAGGGGATGATGAGCCTTGTCAAATTGTTGGAAAAGGAAAAGTGTAGCTGAAATTGCAGAATGGAAACACATGGCTGTTGAAGGATGTCATGCATGTACGCATCCTGAAGAGGAATCTAATTTTTGTAGGGAAGTTGGGTGATGAGGGTTGCATAGTAACTCTTATAGCTGAATCTTGGAAAGTTTCTAAGGGTGCACTTGTATTAGCTAGAGGTAAGAGAGTAGGTACACTTTACGTATCTACTTGTATTACTGATTATTCTCTTTCTATTTTATCTACTTCAGATGTAGACACAAAGATTTGGCACTGTAGGCTTGGTCACATGAGTGAGAAGGGAATGAATATTCTTAAATCAAAAGGTAAGCTTTTATATTTGAAAAGCATAGATCTAGATTTCCATGAGCATTATATTTTTGAGAAATAGAAGAAAGTGAGGTTTCTTAAAATCAGGTCAACAAAGAAGAAGCACAAATTGGAACTTATTCACATAGACGTGTGGGGACCAGCTCAGGTAGCTTCTATTAGAGGATCACATTATTATGTTTCTTTCATCGATGATGCTACAAGAAAGATATGGGTTTATTGCATAAAGAGGAAATCTGATGTTTTTGACACATTTAAGAAATGGAAAGCTTTGGGTGAGAATGAAAAAGGTTTGAGATTGAAGTGCCTTAGATCTGACAATGATGGTGAGTACTGCAGCAATAAATTCAATAGTTACTATTCTATGAGTGGAATACACATGGAAAGTATGGTTCCAAGGACACCTCAGCAAAATAGAGTTGCTGAAAGGATGAATAGAACAATAATGGATCATGCATGGAGTATGATGTTGAAAGCTGGTTTGCCCTTATAGTTTTGGGCAGACACTGTAGATACTGTAGTTTACCTGATTAACAAAGGACCTTCTACTACACTAGATTGTGAAATTCTAGAAGAGGCATGGATAGGTAAAAAGGTAGATCTTTTATTTCTCAGAGTTTTTAGTTCTGAAGCTTTTATGCACATTGATAAAGAAAATAGAAAGAAGCTAGATGCTAAATCTAGGTGGTGCACTTTCATTGCTTATGGATTTGGAGATTTTGGATTCTAGTTGTGGAGTTTAGAAACTAACAAAATTATTAAAATCCGTGATGTAGTTTTCAATGAAAAAGTGATGTACAGTGATCAGCTCAAGAGGCTGAATAATTTTGAGCAGGGCAATCTTGATTTGGATAGGTAAAAATCATCACTCACAGGAAAATACAGAGACTAACGTTGGTCAGGAAACTGACATCAATAGTCAGGCAGAGACCAATGTTGCTCAAGAAACCAATGTCGTTGACAAGGAGAAACTGACGTCAGTCAGGTGCAGACTGACATCAGCTAGAGATGACCAAGATCAGTCACTGTCACAAAATTTGGGCAGATAGAAAGCCGTCAATGAGTCTCAAATGCCCATAAGGAGGTCTAAAAGGGTAAGTAAACCTCCAATTCGTTACTCCCCTTCTTTAAACTACTTGTTGCTCACTGATGGTAGAGAACCAGAATGTTTTGATGAGGCAATTCAAGTAGAATCCAAGAAACAATGGGAGCATGGCATGAATGAGAAAATTTATTCCTTGGAAGAGAACCAAACATGGGATTTGGTTGAGTTGCTAGCCAGGAAGAAAGCACTAAAAAATATATGGGTTTACAGGTTAAAGAAAGGAGAGAATGGATAAATGAGACATAAGGCTAGGTTGGTAGTAAAGGGATTTGCACAGAAAATAGGTATTGACTTTAGTAAAAAAAATTCTCCTGTAGTAAAGATGACTTCTATTCAGACTGTATTGTCTTTAGTTGTTATTGATGATTTGCATCTTGAGCAGCTTGATGTTAAGACAATATTTATTCATGGAGATTTGGATGAAGAGATATATATGGATTAGCCGAAAGGTTTTAAGGTCAAAGGTAAGGAGAAACTTGTGTGCAGGTTGAAGTAAAGCTTATATGGTCTTAAGCAAGCTCCAAGACAATGGTATGTGAGGTTTGACAGGTTTATGATAGAGCATGGCTTTAGTAAATATCAATTTGACCATTGTGTTTATTTTAACAGATTGGATAATGGTAATTGTATTATCCTATTACTATATTTAGATGATATACTTTTTTCAAGTTCACACATACAAGGTATTACTGAGCTTAAGGTAAAATTAGCTCACACATTTACCATGAAGGATTTAGGAGTAGCAAATAAAATCCTTGGCATGAGTATTCAGAGAGACAAAAAAAATCATAGTTTGATTTTGTCTCAAGAGGATTATGTGAATAAGGTGTTGGAGAGGTTTAATTTACACGATGCAAAATTGGTAAGCACACCTATGGCTGGACACTTCAAGTTGAGAAAAGAACAGTGTCCTAAATCACATGATGAGGTTGAGTACATGAGTAGAGTTTCATATGCTTCAATAGTTGGGAGCTTGATGTATGCAATGGTATGTACTAGACCTAATATTGCCCAAGAAGTGGGAATTTTTAGCAAGTTTATGGCCAATCTAGGAAAGGATCACTGGAAAGTAGTTCAGTGGATTCTCAGATATCTAAGAGGGACCAGTAGTAGGCATTTATGCTATGGAGTGTTAAACACTTCTCTACATGGGCATGTAGATTGAGATATTGCAGGTGACTTGGATGGCAGGAGAAGCACCACAAGATATGTGTTCACTATTGGTGGAATGGCGGTTAGATGGATTTTAAAGTTACAGAATGTTGTTGCTTTGTCTACTATAGAGGCAGAATACATTACAGTCATAGAGGCTAGCAAGGAAATGATTTGGATGACTCAGTTCATGGAAGAGTTGGGAAAAGAGCAAGAGAGTTACAAATTGAATAGTGATAGTCTAAGTGCAATTCATTTGGCAAATAATTCAGCCTTTCATTCAAGAACCAAACATATATAGCTTAGGTACCACTTCATTAGACAGGTATTGGAGGAGGGATAGTTGAAGTTGGAAAAGATCCATACGGATAAGAACCCTACTGATATGTTAACAAAGCTGGTAACAAATGAGAAGTTGAATCTTCATTCAACTTTTGTTGGTCTTCAAGATTGAACTTGAAGACGGAGAAACAAGCTAGAGGATGTTGTTGTACAGGTACAAGTGCAGTTGTTTATCTCCAAGTGGGAGATTGTTGAGTTATGGAGATAAAAGCTTCACTAATGAGCTCATGTGGAGGTTGTTGGGCTTAATCACTAACCAACATCGGTAGTATCACCGATGTCAGTTAGGGATCATCCGATGTTAATCATATGCAGACCAATAGTGACTGGCATCGATCACCTATGTGTTTCCCGAATGCTAATTTGAGACGTGCATTTTCATGCATTTCTAGAATTAGATTTGTTCTAATTTTAGGAGAATAGTTGGTTTGCATGTAAAGAGTAATTTTAGTCTTGGGTCTAATTTTCTAATTATTGTATGCCTTGGATCCTATTTGAGAGACCCATGGGGCAGTATTGTAATAGAAGGATTAAGGATTATATCCTCAAAGAGAAGAGGGAACAACTCAGTAATTGAGTTCATTGTAATTATGTGTGAGTGAGAGAGAGAGAGAGAGAGAGAGAGAGAGAGAGAGAGAGAGAGAGAGAGAGAGAGAGAGAGAGAGAGAGAGAGAGAGAGAGAGAGAAATCTTGAGGGAGAATTACTATACACTGAAGAGGTGTGGAAGAAAAGAGGATTATTCATTTTATTTCTTTCTGGAAGAGTTTAATACAAGATTGTATTGTTTCTCATATCTCCTATTCTTCAATGTTTCTGACTTCTAGTTACTTATTACTTCTGGTTTAATTCTGTGTTTAGTTGCTTATAAAAAAATAATCAATTGTCTTGATAGATCCTAGCACACCATACTTTTTAAAACTACTTAGAAACATAAATATGAATCCATCAACTAATCATTATCATTTTATAATAAAAATGCATCTAAAAATGCTATCAATCAATAGGGTTCTCGACACAGTTTAAAATCTTATGATATGATCATCTCTATGGCATAAAGTACTACTTTTTGAAAAATTTATGGGGATGGTGCATGGGTGGAGGTGGGAGGTGGGCAGTGGTGGGGGCGTGAGGGGTAGGAAATAGGCATAACAGTAATGACCTTTCTAGTCAACTTTATATAATAAAATTGAGTAGCAAAAAGTTGCTTATTTTATTAAATAATATTTTTTGAGAGTGTGATCCAAGAAAATCATTTCTTAAGTAGATAAGTGTGAACCCCTTAAATAATTAATTTTAGTAAAGAATAGATTATTCAAATAACATGGCACGAAGAAAGATAATTGAATAGTAAGATTATTTTAAACTGGATGCATAATAAAATAAAAATGCCTTAAACATAAAATCTAAAAATAAAGTAATACTTTAAAAACCAAATACAACTTAGCATATTTTATTTATTCATTACAAAAACTAAACTTATAAGAGTAACTTCTAAAAATAAATGATACATCAAATTTGTATCTTCCTTGTATTTTTCCTTCATAGTGTGATATTTATCTATCTACAACCTTCATTGATTATTTATAAAGTAAAGTAAAATAGAGCAAATAACAAAAAAAATAGAAATAGTGACAAAAGAAAGGCAAAACAATAAACAAAAAGGATTAGAAAACCAAAAAAAACCAAAAAGAAAAAATAAAATAAATCAAAAGGAATAAAAAGAAATATAACTAATCATGAAATAGTTTCAAATGATGGTCATTAACTGAGTAATGCAACCAATTTTCTTTAAGATCTTACAAATAAAAATAATTATTTTAAAAATCTATGACAATTCTATAAGGTCCAAGCTATAATAAATCAAACTTATGATGTTTCTCAAGATTTTTGTGGGCTTTACTAGAATATAAGACTAAACCACCAACATTAAACTTTTTGTTAGAAACATTTTTATCAATTTTTAAATATTTCTTTTATTTAGATATTTCTAATTTTTACAATGTTGTTGCTTTGAATTCGTCAAGATATACTAAATCATGTAATATTTATTCAATTCAATTTGTATCTTTAGCTACATATTGCAAAACAGTCCTAACTGAAGAAATCTGAAATTCTATTGGCAAAGTAGCCTCAAACCCATATGCTAACATAAAAGGGGAATAACTAGTTATTACTTTAATAATAATAATATCAACACATAAAGCTTAAATATTTTTGAGATGCCAATTTATTTTGTTGTCACAAACTACTTTCTTCATAATATAAATTAGATTTTTATTTATGGATTCAGCTTGTCCATTTTCTTGCGAATAATACTTTGATGAATGACTATAAATAATAGACTATTTTTATATCAATTTTAAGAATTTATTTTAAATTAACTGAGGTCTATTATCTTAAATAATATCATATATAATTTCAAATGTATAAAAATATTGATATTTTAAGAAATAAATCACTTCACTTGTTATTGACCTTTTAAGCGATTTAGCTTCAGGCCACTTAGTGAAATAATCCATATCTATCAAAATATATATATGACTTATAGATGAAGGTGGTTTAATATATAAAATAAATTCAATGCTCCACTTTATAAATAATTTTTTAATAATGATAGGGTTGAAAGATATTACAGGTAGTTTTTCTCTTCCAACAAATAATTGGCAGGGCATGCAAGAACAAACCAACTTATAAGCATCCTAAAACAAATTAGTCAATAATAAACCACTCTAAAAATTATATAAGTAATTATTTTCATAGAATAATGTCTACCATAATTATTTTTATGACAGTTCCTAAGAACCTTTTGAGTTTGACTATATGTAAGACATCTCAATAAAACTTCATCTCTATTATGATAAAATAGAATTTGGTTTAACAAACAAAAATTTAATGCTTCTAGTCTTAATGAACTCTTTTATTTTTTATCTAAATTATTAGGACAAGATTAATTTTAAAAATAATAAACTAAGTCATGATATCAATCATCTTCAGCTAATAAAAATTCTCATTCATTCATTTCAAGACCAAACATAAATATTTTAGAAAATTTAGTAACCTTCATGGTCTTTAAATATAATTTAGCATTTAAATTTTCATCAAATAATAAGACTAAGACATTATTATCTGAGACAACAATTTTAGTTAGGTGTTTCACTAACTCTTTATCTTTAATATTCTTATAAGTTTCAAATTCAAGATCAAATTCTTAAATGCGTAAAATCCACTTAGCAAGTCTTCTTTGAATGGTTGGTTGTTTTAAAAGATAAGATAAAATGGATACATTATATCACAAAAAAATATTTTTTTCCATCAATAAATATCAAAATTTAATCAAATAAGAAACTAAAGAGAAATTAAATTTATCAGTAAGGGTGTACCTAGTTTATGCGTCTTTTAAATTTTGAGTCATATAATCGATTGGTTTTTCTTCATTAATTTCAAAATTCTAGGTTATCACAACTCCTATAGCCTTTTTTGTAATATTAACATTAAAAAATAAAAATAAAAAAATTAAATGAGGTTTAGAAAAAATAGGAGCACTTGCAATGGCATTTTTACCAAAATTAAAAGCTAATTTAGTATTCTCATCCCAAGTATATATTTTATATTTCTTAAGTAACAATTTTAAAGGATTAATTTTGTTAGAAAAATTTAAAATAAATTTTCTAATAAATTTTATCTTACCAAATAAATACATCAAACATGATTGATCAATGGGAGGAGGTAGTAATTTAATAGCTTTAACACATTCAAAATAAATTGAAATACTCTATTTTTAAATTGTGTCTTAACAACTTTCCTTCAGTTACACTAAAAAATAATTTCTTTAGATTCAAAGAAATTCCAATTTTTCTACATCGTTTGGATACTTCAATAAAATTGTCTAAATGTTTTTATTTTTATAAAAATGAATGGTGAGATCATCTAAATAAAATTAAATAACTATACCTATTAATTCATCAAAAGCAAACATACATAGCTCTTTGAAAAGTAGATCTTGTAATCATCAAATTGAAAGACATTTTGTTATAAGTGAAAGCACCTCTATCTGTGATAAAAATAGTTTTATGCCTATCTTTAGGATTTACAAAGATATGATTATAACTTAAAAATCAATCTAATAAAGATACTATTTTAGATCTTGTAACCTGCTACAAAATTTGATCTATGCTTGATAGAATAAAATTATCTTTTACACTATCTTTATTTAGATCTCTAAAATTGACACACAATATAAAGTAATAATTTTTATTTTAAACAATTGATATATTAGCTACACATTATAAATATGTTACATAAAATATGAAACCAACATCAATTATCTTATCCATCTCTTTATTAATTGTGTCCTCTAGCAAAACATTGATTCTTCATATTTTCTACCTAATAGGATTAATACTAGGCTTAATAGGTATATCATGTTTAATAATATTAGTATCATAACCCTTAAGGTCCTTGTATGACAAAGAAAAAAACATTAATAATTTTTTAAAATAATTTAATAAACTTAATTTTCTTATTTTCAGTCACTTGAATTTTTACATAGTTATATTTTGGATCTTCTTCAGTGCTTAAATTTATAGGAGTGGTCTCACATATGATTATCCTTCAAATTTATTCCATTATTGAGATTTTAGGTTTATCTTTAGGTGTGAACATAGATTTTAAGTTTACTAAACTATCAAATAATTTGTTAGTACTTAATTGCAAATAATCTCCATAATTTAGTACATAGTCATTGTTGTAAAAATAATTTCCCTTACTAAATGAATATATATGTTCATCACAATTAAAAAGAGGATAATTATTATTAAAATTAAGAATCTTTAGATGAAAAAATTTAGCAAACAAAAATTCTATAGTAGGTTCAATCTCACTTAGAGTTGGATTGAAAGCATAAACAACAACCTTATCAGCTCTAATGTGGAATTCTCTAAGAATGTGTAAGGTTAAAATCTTTGAAATACTCAAGCAATAAAAATTATTTTTATATATAATGATGTAGATGAGTTTGATTATTCTTAAAAATTTTACAAATTTTTCTAACAGTTAATTTTAAATCCCCCAAAACATGTAAATGTTTGATACTTAATTTTATTTTATTTTCTAATCCCAAACATAATGCTTCAAATTTTTTCATATTATTAGTATTTTCAAATGAAAATTTGAAGGCATAATTTTTTTTACCTATAAGATAAATCAGACAAATTCTAGCACCATTACCTTGTTGAGAGAAAGCTCCATTGAATTAAAGTGACAATAACATATTCTTTTCAAATATTTTTTCATGTTGATTTTTTGGTTCATCTAAATTAAGCACTTCATAAGTCTTAATTATAGTTTCAATGTAATAAATATTATAAGAATAAGGTGATTCAATAAGGGTACCATAAAGTTTTTCTTTTTTCATGAAAGTAATTTCATTATTAATAGGAATCGATGTAATATCCTTCCTAATAAAAGATTCAGCTACTTTAAACCAATCCCTTCCTATTAGTATTACATCATTACTAGGAATATCTAATACTTGAACTTTATTCATACATCTAATCTTATCATCTTATGAAATTTAAATGACTATATCATGAAACTTACCACAACTCTTAGTTTGTCTAGAATCAAACTAGTAAGCTTCTTGCTATCTACCTCATAAGATATACCTAATTGATCTGCAATAAACCTAGACATAATATTATTTAAGGAACTTATATCTAAGATATAATAATAAATTATCTTATTATTAATCTTAACTTTCACATAAGAATGAGGAATGTAATCAGTAGGAGGATCAAAATGTTGAGCATAAATGTGTTCAAAATTGCTTTCTTGCATGCTTACATCAACTCTAGGATTTTTCACTACTTCATTAATCTTATTAAGCTATCCCAAAATACCAGCTACTTGTATCATTGAAAATATAGCTTTAACTGTTGACAAATCATTAATTATGTGATGTAAAGGTTTAAAAACAATTTTTAGCCTTATCTTATTTCTTGCTTCATTCCTTTTTGAAAACTTTTTTTGCATTATTTGAAATTTTAGGTTTACTACAAGCCTTTTTTATCACCTATATACATCATGCTTCAAAATGACTCAAATTTATACTATAGATGTCAAAAATATAAACACAACTCATTATTGGTCTTTTCACACTAAACAATCCACAAAATATTTGTCTTGTATATGTTTTATTGTTTTCTCATTGTCTGACTTCACTTTTAAACTCAGTCATAATCTATGAAACCCAAGGAGGACTAAAATTATAGTCTGTTAATATCTTCCACCCATGACACTCAATCTTACAATTTTACAATCTATTATCTTAATTGTGCATAGATACCATAACCTACATGTTTGGATTTCATCCACTTTTGCATGCTTAAATGTGAACATTGTCATATCCTCACACTTCATACAATCTTATACACCCAATCATTAATACATGTACATATACGAATAATGAAATTACTTAAATATACCAATACTCTCGATGTACCAACTTTCTACCAAGCTATTAGTTGTTATAATACTTGTCCTCTAAAATCTTAATACAGGTTTACACAGGGTCCACAAGCATATACATATAGTCAAACACTTAAATAAATATTATTTTTATCCAAAAAAAAAAGATCAAATACTTATAAACTATTCTCAAATCTTGATCATGATTGTGGGTTATTTCTATCATTTGATAGGCACACTTGATCCCTTCTGTTATCTCAATTTCATGACATACATACTCTTACTAATAGTCAACAAAGAACTATGGGCGCTAATTTGTGGATTTTCACCTCACATGAGGTTTTAAAACTTTTTAAATAATATATATGGATTGATACACATCTTCATACATAATAGAATTAACAATTAGTCAATCTGATATCTGTATCACTTATATTTTCCGTATACATTGTTCTTGACTTATTGAAATAAGAAAACAAAATATAAGAAAATAAAAAATTGATAGTCCTTATACATTCTATTAATATATTATCACTTAAAAAATCAATCCAAATAATAAAACTATGCATGTTTGTAATCTTCTTGGCATTAAGCACACAATAATAGTTCTTCTTCAATTACATGTATTGAACACTTAGTTAAAAATTCTTTTTCACCTTTTTTAGAGACAATATCCTTTATATTTAAGGTCTAACACCTTAGTTTATTCAAATTAAAGTTAATAACTGAAACAAAGGTAAAAAATATAAGATGATAATAAGAGTAATTACCTAAAAATGGTCACTTGGAATTTGTTTGCAACTTGACACCAACATCAAGATTACTTGTCCATACAAGATAACCTTTGTTTATGAAAAATGTGTCTATAATGACATTCTATTATTTTCTAATTATTTGACACCTTTGAGACTTATAAACAACCTCCTAATGACTCCTATTTAGTTGAGTAGAAAAAAATGTCAAAACAACACAAAAATTATCATCCTCATAAGATGCTCCTGCATAATTATGTTATAATTTTTGGCATTAGTTTGTCTAAAATTCTTAAGTTTTATAATATTGATATTGATTGCTATTATATCTAGTTGTGAAATAAATTTTTTATGTAGTATTATCATTTGAATTATTAACATTCTTCTGATCTGATTTTTTTTTCCTTTGTCATCATGGGAAGATTTATCATTAGTTATTTTATTATTTTGAGGAAAACTATAATCTTTATTCCTAGTATTTATAACATAAACATTCTAATTTTCTGAGGGATCATCAAGATTTTTATATTATATACTAGATCTTCAGTTATTTCATCTTTTTCATGAAAAAATTTCTTGAATTTAAGAACAACAAGACATGTGTGTAGATTATGTTCTAGTTCACATACATCACAGTAATATAGAATGTCTATCTTTTTATCTTCTTTACTATTTTTCTTTTATGAAAAAATTTTATTGTTAAGCTATCTTTTAATGACTAGGTCATTACCTAGAATTTGTATGGCCTTTAATATCTCTAAATTATCTAAATTTAAACATGTAGAAGACCTATATTTAAAACTAGTTTATTTAAGATTTTTTTCATATTTGTTACAAAAACTTGAAGTGTCACTATATTATATAATATATTTATCTTCTAAAACCATTTCATAAATTAAAGGTAATGTATTACAAAAATAAATTCTAGATAACCTTTTAGAAGGCCTAAGATCACATAAGATCTTTTGATGTAGCTTAGAAAACCTAAAAATAAAATGATAAATAACCTCACCTATATTAAAATAAAAATTTATGAGATCATTAACTAGATCAAATACTTTTTATCATTCTCAATAGATAACTCTAGAAAATCTTCAACATATCTTCAAGTGTAAATAGCCTTAGCAGATAGACTAACAAAAATATGATAAGCTTTCCCTTCGAATGTTTGGGTAAAAAATCATAAATCAATTTTTTTGTTAGTCATTCTAAGAGTACCACAAACTAATCTAAAAGCTTCTAAGTGATCTTCCAATGATTTTCCAATAGCACCATAAAATTTTTGTATATTCAATACCTTATGAGAAGGTAACTTACCAGGATAGTTCCCAACATTAATTACATTAGCAAAAAATCCATGGTGATACAACTATTTGATGTTCCTCTTAATATTTGACTTCATCTTCATCTTCCATGAGATCATATTGTCCTCTATTATTTTATAACCCATGCATTAGATCTTATGGTCTCTACTCTAATATTGGTTGTTCTCCCACTAGTTGATCTCTCATTAGAAGTTTTAGCAATTTATATTTAAACAAACCAATTATCTTGAACTCAATGCTTTTGAGCTAACCACAAATTCAAAATAACAATTTTAGTAGGAAAAAAATTTCAAATAGAAAAAAATTAGAGAGAAAATGAGTTCTAGGCCTAGGATTAATAGCTAAAACTCTTTCTCTCTCTTCTTGAATTCTTCTATTTGAATTCAAAATGTTAGGTTGAGTCTCACATGTGAGATTTGAATACCAATTAATTTCATGTTTAACAATATATATTTTTTTAATTTATGACTTCAATAACTGAATGAAGATTTTTAGGATGATTATACCATACATAACATGTTAAATTAAAAGAACCATCAACTTGATCATCTTATATATCTATTCTAGGTTGAATAATAGGAGGGTATTGACCTCCAAGTACCATAAATAAGAAGAAAAAAAAACAAAAAATAATAGATTTATAAATAAATCACTAATGGATTCACCAAATTTGTTGATGATAATAATTATACTATCAATGAATCAATATTTTCACCTATCACAGAGGTGAAGGTGGAATCATTCTAGTCTAATCATGAGGTTCTAAAGGTTTGTTTATGATCCTAAACATGTGAAGGGTTTTTTTATAAGTTCTGAGAAATAATTCATAAGTTATCAAATATAATTTAGTCTATTATAATGATCAAAAATCTATTTTATCAATCATAAATCAATTAAGATGGGAGTTTTTAATCTATTCTATCTGGTAGAGAAAATGTATGACCTAGATAGTCTTTTAAGGAATGAATATTTGATTCAATAAATATATATTTTTTCCAAGTATATCTTACTTTCTTGCTGTAATATTCTCTAATTTCACTTCAAGAAACAATCAAAAATATAAATAAAAGATTTGAGAAATTAGAAGTATTCAAACATGTAAAAAAGAGAGAGAAAGAAACAAGCTAATAAAAAAACAAATAATTAAGAAAAGGACAATAATATAATTAAGCTATGCAATCTAACTAAAATAAATTACTAAATGCAAACTTGAAATATAATAAAAACTAAGGAATACAAGATCAAATAAATAATTTTAGTTAAAATTGAATAAGAATTATTCTAATAAATTATGAAATAACTGCCAAATGACTAGATTAAAGAAAACATAAAAGACTATTAATTAGAAACTTAAAAGATTAAAAACTATTTAATATTAAGACTAAACATTAAATAATTAAAACTCTAAAACAAACTAAAAAAAGATCAAAACAAAGAAAGAATTTATTACCATCTGACCAAAGAAAGAACAAGAATTAGACTAAGTAACTAATAAACAACTAAATAAAAAAGAAACTAAACTAAGAGAAAAGAAAGTAACTAATAAAATTGAAATAAAATCAAATTAAAATAAAAACTAAAGTTAGAATTATTTTAAAATTAGATTCAAAATAGATTACAATAAAGCGAACAAGTCTCAAAAGAGAGTCATTTTAGTAGAAAAAACAAATTTATTGAGAAAACAAGCATTCTTCATTTACAATAACTTGAGTGACAACTTTACAATAAAAATAGATCAATGAAGTTTCACAAAATAATAATGTATTCATCATTATTTAGGTTGAATACTTAGAATCTACATATAGGATTGCAAATATCAATAATTAAAAGATGTTACACTTAACAAACTTCATATAATTGGTATTAAATGATAAATAAAGTTGTATAGACCTTATTGTATAAGAAATTACTCAGTTATAAGATAAATTACCTTTGGGTCTATTTGCAAGAGTTTAAAATATCAAAAAAGGTACATAAAAAGAAGAAAGATGAATGATTGACTTCAGAAAATGTCTAATTCAATCTTCAATACCTATTGTTGCTATTCTATCTCGAAATGAGTTCTTGATCTCCTTTAATACCTTCAAACTTTGTTGTAAATAAGTTATAAATAACTTTAGTTAGTTATTAGTTTATTCTAATTAATTTAATTTTAAAAAGTCAATTAATTATAAACAATTATTAGTTAAGGTTTTGTTTAATTAAAACTTAAAAGTCTTAATTTAACATGTTCATTAAATATAGACTAGGTGTACTAATCAAACGAGTGGATACCTTCATTGATTAATAATATAATATAATACATATTTAAAATATAAAATAAATAATTCAAAGATCAATAAATCCTATTTATATTAAGGCATAATCCATATCAAATAACTTAAGCATATATATGTATACCAAAATTCTAAAACTAATGTATTTTCCAAATTTTATCAATATATATCAAAATTCTAAAAACAAAAATATTTCACTGAAATCTCAAGTTCTATTATGAAAAAATTTACCAATAAAATAATATTTATCCCCTAGATGACAAATAATCATCTAAATTAGAAATGGCTTCAATTACGAGTTTGTCTTGTTCATTTAGACAAATATTTTACTTCATTTTAGTTACATAGAACTACACGAGTCTTGTTCTTGAACCAATCATACTATCATTAATCTCTAGCTTGATCATTTTTTACATCCTGACCTCCATGGGTGTATCAGCTTCTAACTAGCTTTCATCTCTCTTTTCTATAGTTCACTTTTCAGTAGTGTAAGGTGGAATGTCCGTTGTCTTTCTCCTACCATCATAGCTTAGAATTCTCAAATTCAATCTTTCAGATCTCAAGACAAGCTCACTATAGGCAACAACTAAAGTCAATCTTTTACACTTTCCAATAGGCTTTACATGGGAAGGATAAGGTACATCTGAAGGGATGGCCAAATTATTATAGTTTTTATCATGGATAGTCTTAATTTCTAATTATTTGTTTTTATTTTTAGGAAGAGGATCAATAGTTGGCTCAATTTTTTCAACAATAGGATACTGAATTAGCAAGTATTGAGGATTATGTTCCAAAAGGTGAGATAAACTTCTTTCAGAAGGGGTTTAAGATCGAAACCAATGGCTAAAGAAAACTATGTTACTCCTATAACATATATTCACTAGGTTAATAGGAAAATTAGTTAAGATATCCTAGAATTTAAGATCTAAAGCATCAAAATGTGTAGACATTCTAGTTCTCTTATGGAATCTAGGACCAAAATTTCTTACACAAAAAATACCTCTAGGAAAATTTTTTTTGGGATTGAACTGATCATCATCACTACCAAAACTCTGACCCCATCCCCTATTGTCATTACATCTAGTTAAATCAGGTTGATTCCACTCTGACATTATGTACAATCTAGATTATAAAAAAATTAAACTAAGAATTAAAAAACTAACGAAAAGAAACAAGACTAAATACCTCATATACTATCATTACCCAATAAAATAAATACAATAGAATTGAACATCATCTACCTAAAAACCAAACATCTTTCAAAACATATTCCACTAATCCATCAATTTATACTAAACTAATCACAAAATTATGTTACTAAATTTTCAACATATTATATTTAAATGAACCTTGAATTAAACTATCCCAAAATTAATGAACATGATTTTCTACATGCAATCATCAACCAATATCTGAAATTATCATAACTTGTTCCAATCTAATATTTTTTATATAAACATTAGCTGAAAATTATTAAGGAACCCTAACCTCAATGTCCATTTTCAAAATAAAACCTAAAACATCAATATTGAAGTATAGTCTTGATAAAAATCTAATTTTAACTGAATCCTTAAAATCGCACTTGAAACTATAAGTTGGTAGGTAATCTCATGAATTCAAGATTATCCATATATAATTGTTGATAATTTTCTAGCATATCATATGCAAAATGGCAGACTGATTCCATTTAAAATTACACATAATCATTCTAAGTTGGAAAACTATTAACCCAAAATCATTTATACTAAAACTAAAAACTTAGATTTTTTTGAGATAATCTCCATATACCTAATCAAAATGAAACCAATAAATAATCAAACTAAACCAATTCTAGTATTTATAAAATATACAGGCAAACATAATTAACTTTCAATGCACATGCAAACTGTGATACAATTATATGTAAAAAATATTGATATAAATCATATTTGTATGTAAATCCTCTTATAAAATTCAACCATTATAAATAAACCATATGATAAAATATATTTTGTATACCTTTTTTATATGATTCTATAAATATCCAACTAGGTTTATTTAGAACTCTCCTATAAATCAACCTATGAAATTTTCAAATGAACAAAAGCTTCCTTGATATAAACCCAAACACGAATCATTATTCTAAAATTCTTTTGAAACTTCATTGATATTATTAGGATTGATTCATGAAATTTGAGGTTCTGACATCTCTTTACGTAGACACTTTCAAATATATCATTCTAACTATCTTGAGTGAATCTCTAAATATATATTTAGACAACACAACCTATGAAAAGTGAGATATAAGCCACTGAGAAGAAGTCTATCTACTATATTAAGATTAGGGTTTAAAACAAAATTGAAACCTTTGACTTATTTTGAGTATCATACATATAAACCCTTTAAAATTACTTTGAAACTATCAAAAATATCATTGAACAAATATATCTATTATGCTCGTCTACTTGAAAATTTTGGATAACTATTATATATGAAATTTATATATAGAAACTCTAAATCTTACGTCATTTTTATAGACTTCATTTATGAAAACTAGGCCTTAATCAAAAAATACCCTTGTTCTTCAGAAAAGATTAAAAATCAAAACCAAAAAAATTGGTCATTTATAGCATGCATCACAAACCTTCCAATATTCCAAGTATTCACTCATGGAGATGGAAAATATTTTATAATTCTAGGATTTGAATGAAACCATTAACTAAAACATCTAAAATATAGACTAGATCTCAAAATATGCTTGAAAGGTGAAGGTTTAGAAAACTGAGAATCCAAGAAAGAAAATATGTGCCTAATTTTTTCATGTAACAACTTTAAGATAATCTTGTGAAAGAAATAGAACCCAACAAAACTAATGCAATACATTAAAATCTCCACTCTTTATTTTCTTGAAAATTAGACTTTGAACCAAACAAATTTTATTCTTTCATACACCCAAAATATCAAAACTAGAAGTTTATCATGCATGTTGAGAAACTTTCTCAAAATTTCCATTGAACAAATTAGATCCTTTTTATACATGCTAATAATAACTATAAAACCTTAAACTCTAATTTTTTTCATATATACAAAACAATGCATAATTGATGACAGCTTAACGATATATATAAAACTTTTCAAACCATCGACATGGAGATAGATACTTAATATTTTCCCAAACTATAGCTCACACTTCATAAAAACCACTGAAAATTAACTTCAAGCTCCTAGGAATAACCATTCAAACTGAACTTACTCTTGTTCATATAACTCAAAACTCTAACTGACACTTATTTCTTCAATATATATTACGAGTTTCATGAATCACCATGATATTTTAAAAAAAAAAAAATTAACACTATAAAGACATATTTGGAAATGGACATTTAAACTTTTTATCTAATATCCTTCACCAAAATGTTTCCCTACAACCCAAAGATTATCCTACCAAGGCTCCACTTCTGCAACTGAGCTTGCAACAAGGAAACAATAACCAAGAAAAATAAACACTTATATCCACCAACTTATCATCTTACTAATTCAATGTCAAGATTGAATTTTATTGGATAGTATTTTCTATTCATGTACTTAGTGACCTTGACAACTTGGTTATTGGTATCAACAAAATTAGCCATCACTAAACCCTCATGTTAAAACTTTAACCAACCTCCACAGATTGAGGTAGTCATGCATCACATTAAATTATATTACCACCAAATTCTCATAGCAATATTGAACCATCAGAAACATGTGTTTGCATTTAATATTCATGCTAGCTCACCTTGTCATAGTGTCCCTTATTTGCAAGTCAATTTCTAGTTCATAAAGCCAACAAACTCAATGAATATTATTCATATTCAAATCAAAACCTTTTGAATTTTAAACCTATACTTGGAAAAATAACATACTTCATGATGGACCTTCATACTTTATCAAACATTAATCCTTTAACATCATGACCCAAATGGTTTTCAATCATGTCACAAGATAGGCCCCTTGAAACATTATGAGGATCTCAAAAACAAGCAATATTAAGACCTCAAAAATATATGTGAATATTATCTAAAATCACCTTATGCCATAAAACTCCTTCCATGAAACAAATGAAATATCTTAATCCTTTCCACCATATGAATATTTATGATCATAAAGATAATACAATTCCATCCATGCCTTAAAGTTATGTTTATAGATTTCAATAATTGTTAGAATCTTGAAATGACTATGACTTAGAATGTTGAATAGGTCTTTAGAATTTTATGAAATATGAGAACCATGATCTCAAACCATGTATTTTGGTAGTAAAAACACTAAATAATTAGATAAATAATAAAAATTACAAGCTAAACAAGATTTAGTGACAATAATACTAAATCAACCTAAGCATATAAATACTTCAAATGTCCATTATACCATCAACAGTAAATGAAAATTAGCCATGAATCTAATATATTACTTTAGTATATTTTTTTCGATACATTAAGTAATAACCATTGAAATATCATCATTATCTATTATAAATCATTAATAAAATCATCTAATCTATGAAAATACAAAAAAATAACTATAAATATGTTAAAACTTTAAAAATTGAAAGTGCATTTCACAACTTAAAGTGTCTCAAAACTGTTTTGATTGATGGTTAAGATAACTGATCATATTCAAAATTATATATGTATATTTTATTTATTAATACACCATTTTTTTTAAACCACTTTGAAACATAAATATAAATTCATCAACTAGTAATTATCATTTCATAATAAGAAATACATCTAAAAATATTGTCAATCAACAGAGTCCTCGACACAGTTTTAGATTTTATGATAGGGTAATCTCTATGGTAGCATGTACTAATTTTTGAAAAATTTAGGGGGGGGGTGTATAAAATAGGCATAATAGGACTCATCCATATGCCCTCTTACCTATTATGAGACAACCAACAACTGTTAAAATTTACCAACATTAATTATGTTATCTAGTTCGAATTATATTAATAAATTCTCAACCAGAAGATCTTCACACTACCATCTCTTTCAAATCCTTAAATTTATAATGATGAATGATTTATCCAAAAGAGTATTTACTTATTTTAATGACAAATTATGACATTATGCTAATAAATTTAGGCCAACTATGGTTTGTGTTAACAATTAACTAGCTACCACATATCATATTACTTGCACACGATCTATCCATGCTTACCAAGAGTAAATTGCCCATAAATTCAAATTTGGGATTCTGAGTTACAATCCATAAGACATATTCATAACCATTTATCATTACTTAATTCACACCCTTATAAGATAATAATAGTTGTTTCAATGTTTTTCCAATTTACTAATGCTTGACATAAATGCTATCAAAATGGAATACATTTGAATTATCATTTTGTATTATTAAGGTTAGTATCATGAGACAAGGACATCCATTAATTTGCATTATAAATATAATAAGGAGATATAAACCACTAATAATAATGTCATAAAAAAAGTTTTCACAAATTTATATAATAGTGCATTTACAATACAAATCTCCAACAATTATTATCATGATGTGGCATTAAAAATAACATGAATGCATACATATATGAAAAGAATATATACACTTAATTACTTAATAAATAAGTTTTCACAAGATTTAGGGTTCCAAATTATATGTTTATATAATAGGAATGCTTCAAGTACCCACCAACTAACAATAGAAAAGTATAAATCATAATGTCCTCACATAAATAATCAAATAGTTGAGGCTAGTTGGGTAACATTGACACATTTGTGTAAATATTTTATCCATTGATAATATAGCATTAATTACCAATCCATGTGGGTAACTCTCCTCAAACAAGGGAATTCTAACAACTTAAATATAACCATAATAGGTATAATAGGTCCTAAAATGAGGACCAAGTTACCAAAAAACCAAGCTTTGACTTATGCCAACCTTAATTTTTTTTAAGATCGACTAATACCTAACATCAATCCACTACCAAGGTGGCCCAATATAAGATTATGAACATATAACCTTAGGATTTCATAAGAAATTACCAGCTTAGGTTTTTCCCCATTAGATCATGAAGCCAACCTAAAAACATTTTCCATGGGATTATGTTAACCACATACCTTCAACCATCATGAATATTTATCATTAACTAAGCAAAGTACACATGTTAAATAGGACACACCATCCTTAACCATCCCATTATAAAAACAAGAGCTCATCCATATGGCCTCTTACCTGATATGAGACAACTACTAGTTGTTAAGATACACCAACATCAATTGTGTTATCCAGTCAAAATTATATTAATGAATTCTCAACCATAGGATCTACACACTACCAACTCTTTCAACTCCTTAAATTTAGAATGATGAATGATTTAGCCAAAAGAATATTGATTTATTGGAATGACAAATTATGACATTAGGCTAATAAATTTAGGCCAGCTATGGTTTGTGTTAACAATTAACCAGCTATCACATATCATATTGATTTCACATGATCTATCCATGCTTGCCAAGAGTAATTTTCCCATAAAATTATGTTGGTATTGCAAGCCCCAACCCATAAAACATATTTTTAACCATTTGTCATCACTGAATTCATACCCTTATAGGAAAATAATAATTATTTCAAAGTTTTACAAATTTTCTAATGCTTGACATAAACACTACCAAAATGGAATATGTTTGAATTATCATTCCTTATTAGCAAGGGTAATATCATGAGACAAGGATATAAATTAATTTGTATTCGTAAGATAAGAATGAGATATAAACCAATAAAAATAATGTCATAAAACAAGTTTCCACAAAGTCATATCATTGTATATTTATAATATAAATATCCAACAATTATTATCATGATGTGGCCTTAATAATGACATGAATCCATACATATATGAAAAGAATCTATACACTTATTTTCTTAAGCAATAAGTGTTCACAAGATTAAGGATGACAAATTATATGTTTATATAATAGGAATGCTTTAGGAACCCACTAACTAACTAATAATAAAGTGAAAAGCATAATCTCCTCACATACATAATTAAATAGCTGAGGCCAGTCAAGTAACATTGACACATATGTGTAAATATTCTAGCCATGTTTAATATAGCGTTAATTACCAACCCATGTGTGTAACTTAGCTCAAACAAGAGAATTCCAAGAACTTAAATTTAAACATGTTCAAGGTTGAATTAGTCAAATTTACATATTTAATATTACATGATAATGATTAATATATGGATGTTGATTATAATTACAAAATAAATACTACAATATACCAAATGTAGTTGCAATCAATGGACCACAATCTCTCCAACAACCCTCAATGATTAATATTTTTAACATAAGAATATAAACACCAGCTTGAAGGCATATGCACAAATGACCCATTGTGATATCATATAAATACAATGGTTTGAATTAGCCACTCAACATAATATGTGCCAAATAAAATAATTATATAATTATAATAAACTCAATCAACATCTTAATATTATTAAACCCATCATAGATTAATAATGACGATCATTGCTTCCAATAGGTGATAAGTAAATCTAGAAACCAAATAAACAAGGAAAGAGCTAATAGGATAAAATCCCTATACTGAAAGAGGATGTGAACAATGCATCAACATAATGCTGAAAATGTGTTATTTCTTCTTAGTAAATATTTTGAGAATCAGATTCTATTTTAATAAAATAAGTTGCACAAGGGAAACAATCAAACTAATTCAATTTCAAATAAACAAAGGTGACTAGGCTAAAATTATTTATTGTTTTAATTAAAATTTTTACAAAAGAACAATCATGAATGAACCATTATATGATGTTTCAAACAAATAGGGTAGTGCATAATCATGTGACCCCTATGAGACAAGATTAGCCATGCACATAATAAATAGTAATACAGTCTACAACAACCAAGACTACTCAACTCTTAATAGATCATAAATATTCTGTTACTTCAACCATTTCATTTAATCTTAAGTTATTTTCACCATCCAAAATAAAATAACATAATAAAATTCATATGTCAACTCAAATGCCTCATTATTAAACATAAAATTTCAAGTATTTTCAGCCATCATTAAAGAAAGGTAATGCAAAATATAGGATATATATGAGCAAGGCTAATATCAATAGTACTAGTTGTCCTTGTAAGAATAACCTTTAATAATATCCTTTATTATATTAAATATGAATCTAAGAATTACTAGTAAGAGTACAATAAAAATAACTTCAACATATCCTCAATTAATCAATTGTGTCTTATATTATAAAAGTGAAACTAAGTAACTATATACTAGTTATCCTCTTTTATTTCTTGAATACCAAATCATACAAACCATAATCACATCAAAATCAATAAGCACTAGTTCCAATAGGAATGTGTTTTGTATTAAAACTAATAAGCATGCATGGATGCATAGTAGGTTATCAACCCAAGATATCAACTCTTAGAGTTAACTTTTATGGTTTAATAACTAAAGCCAAATATTTGTCATACAAGAATAATACAACACTATAATTAATACCAAAATATTACCATTTCAATACAAGTGGTATCTTAGGCCAATATGACCACAAAATCAATGGGAGGTGTTATGTAAATAGGTTTCACACACTGTTGAAAAATACAATCAATATTTGAGTGGATATCTATAAATGGAGTTAAATGCATGATATATCCACTATATTTAATTATCACAAAGAATATCCACTAGTGAGATGAACATCATAATTTTTAACTAACAACATAAATTTCATACTAAGGTAATGTCAAAAATTGGGCAAAACCCACCCTGTCATCAACAAAATGAAAACATACCATTTTTTTCTTTTATAATATGACCTTAAGTAAAGAAACAAATACAAATCAATTCACTAAAATGTGTAATTATAATTCCACTCAAAAAATTATTTAAATCTATAATATAGTTAAACATGCTCAAATTAGTAGCCATTAATTAGACAATACTAGACATATTCACACCAAAAATATCAGATTCACACCTAGTCATGGCATATGCTCACGGGAGATTAGATAATATTCTCAAAAAATAATATACCTATTAGGGTTTTCAAATGGCTTAAAAATTACAAAATTACAAAATAAGAATTTAAACCTAGAAGGAGAAAGAGAACACATGCTTGGAAAAATATGCATATAGAATTTTAATTTTTCCTTTCTCCCATAGTGACCCCACACTAGTACAAAATCCATTATTTCCTCCTTAACATTGATATTCTATTTATTTATCCATCAAAAAATTCTCTACTCATTTTTCCTCTACTACCATCCATATTCCTTATTTAATTCTTATCCTTACTATTGTTCCTTTCCAGTAAAGTGATGACTAAAAATGTAGGATTGAAAATTATTGATTTAATTCAACATGGTGGTGGCTATGTGGATCTAAACCCTCTATTTTATTCATACTCACGTTGATATCCATTACTCTCTCTTCTACCAGCATTCAATGGCCCAACATTATGGCCAAATAAATTACCAATAGTTATAAACCTAAAATTGGTTATTTTGACATAAATTAAATTTTAATGCCAAGATAGGTCCATGGCTAAAGGCAATTAAATTTCCTCCTAGTATTAGAACTCGCATTAAGGAGAAGACATAAATTGAAATATATATTTACTATTTATTTCTAAACCCAAGTATATGGTGAGTTCCACATGGGTCGTGGTTAAGGAGGAATATAAGGTTTATTTTGTTTTTATTTGTTTTAACTTACCTTGTTGCATAGGCATTCAAGCACATTCTATCCCCATGTCTTATGATGACAACTTGGTCCAACACTCTTCATTCAAATATTCCACAGTCTTAATAAAAATTCCCCCATAGTAAATATGTTAATATATAAAGCAAACTAGGGTATCCTTAATTAATTGGACCATGAGCCCCAAAGCTTTTACGCTTATCAAAAATCTTAAGAGTTGAATTAATGCAACATAATTTAACAATTTAATTCAATAATTTAAATGTGTGTGTGTGCACACACACACACACACACACACACACACACACACACACACACACACACACACACACACAAACACACACACACACACACACACACACACACACACATGCATTTGTAGATAGATAGATACATACATACATAAACAATAAGCTTTCACTTGAGGCAATAGTTAAAATCTATCCATAAGCTAAAGGGACACGCCATAAAAGTTTAGAATAATGGTGGTAAAAGGGTTCCCATGGTAGGGTTGTCACATCCTCCCATCCTTAAAGAGGAGGTATCTTGATGACAAGTTAGCAACCAAGAATCATGCTAAACTAAAAATAGTCTTTAACACTTTTTTTATATAATGTTTGCACTTTATAAGAACACAACATATAGCTTTGAATAGAAATATCTTGATTTATAAAATTTATCAATTATTATCAACATAAGAGTCATGCATACTACATATTATTTAGGTATGTTCTATTTCTGGTATTGTGGCATAAATATTATCATTGATGTCAAGGTCAAGATAGAAGTAATTAATTTCAAAAGTCAAATTTGATGTCTTGCATGGTGAAGTGGTATGTGATAATGAGTCCTATAACAAGAGAAAATTTGAAGGCAACCTTTTATCTCTCTATTGAGAGAGAATTTGAAGTCAACTTGGTAATTATTCTGAGGTTGATGACATGTCAAGGTCAAGGTCAAGATACAAGGTAAGCATACTTTTGAGCAGTAGTCTTAAGGAGCATTTTCATATCATGAGCATGTGTATGAATATGGTGGTATAGTAAGATGGTTACATACATATGAATGGATGTTTAAGGATGTTTAAGAATGCATATGAATTTTTGAAACACTTAGGTAATTTTCAAGGTAAACATTCAGGGTTAAGGTATTAAGCCTAAACACATAATTAGACTAGTCCTAGACTTTCCCTGACTTGATAAGGAGTATTGAGGTGTTATCAAGATCTATAAAGGATGAAAATTAGTGGTATAAAATGTGAGATTATGTTTGAAAATATGTAAACATGTTTATAATATATATAACATTTTAGAGGAGTTTTCTAGGTTAGTTCTCAGCTTAGTCTTTGTATGAAGAAACCTAGGGAGAAGGCATAGGCTTGGTAGCATGATGAGGAGAGTAGTCTATGGCTTTTGGAAAAAAATTATTATTATTATTTTATTAAGGTATAAGGTTTTATGACATTATTATGAGGTATTGAGATTATTTTAGTAGATTTCAAGGTGTGTTAAAGCTCTAAGTGTGACTGGAAGTTCAAGGCTTAACGTGTAAAGAGACCTAGTGTGGCGTAATCAGGAGTCAAATTTAGTTTCCAAAATGAAAAATATCATGAGATGATTTTAATAGGTACGATATGTTGTTTCAAGTGTTTTTACCAAGTTTTAGGTCAAATTTTGAAGGAGAAAGCATGAAATTTGATTTTGAGGTTTTCTGTGTATAAAGAATGAGGTATTGCCAACCCAAGAAGGTTTTTCTCATGCTCATTGGCACGTGAAATTTTTTCATGAGATCCTAATAACTTAATGTAATTTTTGGAAGGTTCCTAGCTCAAATTTACTAGCATTAGTTTTGTATTCAAGGTGTAATCCTTTATGAATGATTGCTAATAATGGAAGACAGTTTAAAGCCTCTCTAAAACTCTAATCGTGACTTGTTAGGGAATATATTATTTTAAATTAATAAAAATTGTTTTTATTAATTATTTTTGTGATTTTAATATTTATATGACTCTCCCATTTACCTCCAAGTGGAATTGGTCTATCATAAGAGTGAGTGGAAACTATAGAAAACCCCTCGTTTCTGATATTTTTGATGTAGTAGGCAGGTTGACTAGGTCAAAACATGAAAATTATTAGAGGATGAAGTGTAATAATTTTATTATATGGTCATGTAATTTATGATCAAGTTATATACTTCAAATATACTAAACTGGTCATGGAAGTTGGCTTATCACTAAAAAAGCCTAGTGCTGAAGACAATGAAAAAACTAAGCAAAAGTGAGAATAAGATTAGGGATGGGTTGTAATCGATTAAGGATGGATATAAATGCATGTTTTTATTTTTAAATACCTATAAAACATATCACTAATAGATATAATTTTTTATTATCTTGTGTATGGTAGAAAGTTGATCTCAAAGTGACCTGTTTAATATAGTGAGGTCTGTGTAGCGTGAAGACATGAGATTGGTTTGAAAGACCAACATTAATATTTAAAATTGTAATATGTTTATTTTAATATATCATAATAATGATTAATTATCAGTAAAACCTATTTAAATTTCATTAAATTTAATCTATATGTGTTCTAAGTCTTGGTTTCCATGACTATGTTTTCAAGCATTCAGGGAATTTTTTGTGTTAGTGAGAATGAGGTTCCTAAGTCATTATGTATAGTTTTAAAGAATATAATTCATTTAAAGCTTTTATAAAGTTTAATATGTTAATTTAAATTCATTTTTATTCATTATAAATTACTATTAAGGTTTAAAAATTCAAAGGTTATCCATTGGGTATTTGAGGTCTGTTTACAATTCTAAGTGAGCATATGAAAGTGGTCTATTTGACATATTTTGCCATGAATGGTGAATTATAATGGACATGATGATTACCCTGAGATAATGGAGGTTATATAAATGTTAGTTTTTGATTTTTTATGTGGAAAATATGAGTTTATACTTCAAATATTCAAAGCAGACTTTCTAACAGTGAGAAGGGCTAATTGTGAGTAGACCTAATGGTGTGGTTCAAGGAGTGAAACGAGTAAAATGGTGTTGGGGACATAAGATAATATTATAAGATATATAATTTAAGTTTTTTTGAATTTTTTAATTTATTTATGGATTCTCAAAATTTTCCAAGGTGCCAAAGGTAAAATGTGTACCTTGAGAAGGCCTAATTGCATTAGGTCTTTATTAGGCCTAATGGTGATTTTGATCCTTATGAATGGTGACCGACCTATCTATTGTTTCTTTAACTTATGAAAAATTATTTATGATATATTAAGATGATGATTTAAGTATGTATAGATATTTGGCTGACCAAGGTAGGTGAGATCAAGAGTCATGTATAAAAAGAAGGTCTATAAAGCCTAATTTGACTAATTAGAATATTGAGAGCATGAGCAAATGAAATCAAAGTTTGGAAACTAGGTAGAGGGTTACAAGACAATAATAGATATGTGTTTAATATTTCATGAAGTTATAACAGTGATTTTACAAGTGATGAGCAACTTCATATGACCGAAATCTATCAAGAAGAGGGCTAATTGAGCAAAGAGGTCTAATAGGTTGTTTGAGAGAGATATAAGAGTGGAAAAAAAAAAAAAGGTAATCATAATTATTTGAGTGATAAATAAGTGTAAAAATATGATAATATATATAGGTATCTAAATTGGTTCTAATTTATTTAGGGTGTTGCTACCTCTTTGCAAGTTGGTGCCTGTTAAAGGACTAGTTGAGTTGGTGCTTGACTAGTGAGGGGTTGGTGCTCCTTGTGGGGTTGGTACCTAACTAAACAATGATTAATTTATTATAAGAATATATCACAAGTTATTTTTTATTATATTTTATATCCCATTATGGTTTACCAAATATATCAAGTTCATATATTGTATGATTATTTATGTATTAGTTGATGTATGTGTTTGAATGCATGCTTGATGACTGATAAGTGGAATTGAATGAATGTTTTAAGGCAAATGATTAAACCCCAAATATATATATATATATATATATATATATATATATATATATATATATATATAGATATATATAATTTTGTATCAAATAAATATATTTTAAGGAGGCCTAATAGCCTAAAAGAGATCCTAAGAAAGTGAAGATGGCTAGTCAAGTATAAGGTGGTTTCTTTATAAGCAAGGCTTTGTTGTTAAACAGATCTAACTATGCATTTTATAGTGTTAGGATGAGAAAATATTTTAAGTCACAAGGTCATGATATTTGTAAATAATTTTTTTATGGATATACCAAACCTCCTAATCCCTATATAGATTTAGTAGGTAAGAAGACTAGTGACAACAATTTAAAAGTAATGAATAGTATTCCTTGTGGCCTATTAGAGACAAATATTATGAATGTGATGTGCTTTATGTATTATAAATAAATGTGTTACAAGTTAAATAATATATATGAGGGAGAATCCAAGGTCAAATTGGATAAATTTCAAACCTATAAAAGATATTTTGAAATCCTAAGGATGAATGAAGATCAGACCATTGTAGCTTACCTATTGAGGGTTGATAAAGTGGTAAAAATCATTAGAGACTTAGGTGAATAATTGGAAGAGTATACTATTGTTTAAAAGTTTTTTAATATTGATTTTTTTTGTAAGCATGGATTCTCAAATAAAAAAATTAATATTGGGGGCCCTAGAGTGCATGAAATATGAAAAAATAGTGAATGGAGACCAAAGGTAGCTAAGGTGAATGATGATCAATATGGAAGTACAAGTGGACTACTTGCCATGGTGGAGCATAATTCAGATGCAAAGGAGTGCCAATAATTATTCTTATCAACTCAGATTGTGGATGAATAAATTAAGATAAATAGACCAAGTTAGAATGTTGTTTAAATGGAGATTGAAGAATTTAAGCCTAAGAGGATCATTATGAAAGTTCAGTCTAGTAAGGACATGGTGATCTAGGAATAACATGAGTTTATGTTGTTTTATTACCCAAGAGAGAAGAGGTGAATCCATTATGATTCTTGGAGGAAATGATACAGTGAGAAAAATCATGACAGATGCTTGGTCTTAGGGGGATTTTTATATTCTTTGTTTTAGATTCAAAGTTTAGTAAATAGTCTATTAAAGATGTGTATGCATGAGATGGGTTACAAAGCATATATGTATGATTAATTGATCATACCAAGTCACATTTATGATAGTGTATGAAGACCTCAAGGAGATAAGGGGAGCCAATCATGCACCAAGGGTAGGTGTGTTTACCAAGAAAATTTACAACATTTGGTATCATTATGTTGAGTTTTGATCAAAAAGAGTGAGTGATCTCATTTGGAGAGAAAAGGCATACTGATCTAGGTCCAAGGATCAGATAATTGTAAAAATATGACTCTATCATTAATTTGAAAGGGGGAGAAAGTTTCAGTTTGGGAGAAAGGTCAGTTTGAAGAAGATTCAGCTTGATGAGATGAGAATGATCAACTTTGTTTGCCTATTTGCCATCAATGACAAAGGGTGAGATTATTGAGGTATGTTCCTATTATTGTTATTGTGGCATAAATTTGGTCATCTATGTTAAGGTCAAGATATATGTCATTAATGACAAAAATTAAAATTAATGTCATGCATGGTGAAGTGATATGTGATAAGGATTCCTATGATGATAGAATTTAAAGGAAAACTATTGTCTCTATATTGAGAAAGAATTTAAAGACAACATGGTAATTATTTTTAGGTTTATTAAATGTCAAGTTCAAGATCAAGATATAAGGTAAGCATACTTTTGAGCACTAGTCTTAAGGAACATTGTCATATCATAAGCATGTGTATGAAGATTGTGGTCTGGTAAGATGGTTAAACATAGTTATGATTCAATGTTTAAAGATGTTAAACATGCATATGAATTTTTGAAACACTTATGAAATTTTCAAATTAAACCTTCAAGGTAAGTTCTTAAGCCTAAGCATGCAATCAAAAAAATCTTAGACTCTGTTTGACTTAATAAGGAGTCTTGAGGTGTTATCAATATCTATGAGAGATTAAAATTATTATTATATCATGTGAGAATATTTTTAAAACTATTTAAACATGTGTATAAGCTATATAATCTTTCATATGATGTTTCTACATTAATTCTTAGCTTCATCTTTGTATGAAGAGAGCTAATGAGAAGGCATAGGCTTGGTAACATGACGAGGAGAAAAGTCTGAGGCTTATGAGAATATTTTTGGTAGTATGTGATCAAGTTATGATTTTTTATGACATGGGTAATAGGTATTAATATTAGTTTAATATATTTTAAGGTGTGTTCAAGGTCTAAGTGTGACTCGCAATTTAAGCCCTAATGTGCAAACAGACCTAGTGTGGCCTAATGAGGGTTCACATTTAGTTTAAAATGTGCCAAATCTCATGAGAGTATTTAAAAAGGTGTGAGATGTTTTTTTAAGTATTTTTACAAAGTCTAAGGTCAAATTATAAAGGATAAAGCATGAAATTTGGTTTTGAGGTTTTATGTGTACATAGAATGAGGTATTAAAGACCCTAGAAGGATTTTTTCATACTTATTGGCATGTGAAACATGTGCATGAGATACTAATAAGTTCATAGAAGTTTTGGAAGGTTATTATATCAAATTTATTGACATTGTATTTGAATTTTAAGGGTGATCCTTTATGAATGATTGCTAAGAATGGAAGACAATCTAAACCCTCTCTAAAACCATAATAGTGATCCGATATAGAATATATTATTGGAAATGGATCATAACGGTTTTTATTACCTATTTTGGTGATTATAAAATTTATATTATTGTTCCAGTTACCTCCATGTGGAATTGGTTTCTCATAAGAGTGAGTGGAAGATATAGGAAACTTGTTTTTCAGATTTTTAATGTAGGAAGTAGGGTTGACCAAGTCAAAGTATGAAGATTATTAGAGGATGATGTGTAATAATTTTATTTTATGATCATGTAAATTTATTATCTATTTAAAAACTTAAAATATGTTAAACCTATCATGGAAGTTGGCGTATTGCTAAAAAGGCCTAGTGAGGAAGACAATGAGAAAACTAGGCAAACATGAGAATGAGATTAGGGATGTGTTGTAGTGGATTATGGATGGATAAAAATTATTGGGGATAATTTTAAATAAATATAACATAAAAAATTTAATAAGTTTTTAATAAAATTTTGTATGTTATAAAGTTGATCTCAAAGTGATATGTGTAACACAGTGAGGTCTATGTAGGGTGAAGACATGCGATTAGTTTTTAAGACCAATATTGATATTGAAAATTGTAATATATTTATTTAAATATGTTATAATTATGATAAAATATCATATAAAAAATTTTAAATTTCATGAAATTGAATCTACATATTTTATATGTCTTGGTTTTTTATGATTATGTTTTGTAGCATTCAAGCAGTTTTTTGTGTGTTAGTGAGAGTGATGTTCCAGAGTCATTATGCATAGAGTGGAAGAATATTTAAATATAATGGAAATTATTATGACCATAATTCCATTTAATATATATAAATATTATTTATTTATGTTTTTATGTGTCAAATTTGAATGTATACTTGAGATATTTAAATCAAACTTTTTGGTAGTGAGAAAGGCTAATTGTGGGTAGACCTAATAGTGTGGTTCAATAAGTGAAACGAGATAAATGGTGTTAATAACATAAGGTGAGATTATAATAATTATAATTTAATTGTTTTTAAAGTGTTTTATTAATTTATGGAGGATCAAAATTTTCCAATGTGGCCAAAGTAAAATGTGTGACTTGATAAGGCCTAATTGCATTAGGTCTCTATTAAGCCTACTGGTGGTTTTGGTCCTTATGAGTGGTCATTGACCTATGTAGATATTTTTTCATTTATTAAAATTTTTTTTTGATCTAATAAAATTGTGATAAAATTATGGAGAGTTTTTTTTCTAACCAAGATAGGTGAGATCAAGAGTCATGTATAAAAATAAGGTCTGATAGACCTAATTTGACTAGTTAGAATATTGAGGGCATGAGAGAATGAAATAAAAGTTTGGAAAATAGGTAGAGTGTTTGAATACAATAATATATATGTGTTGAATATTTCATAAATTTATAATAGTGATTATACAAGTGATGATCATGGTCATATGACCTAAATCTATCAAGAAGAGGGTTAATTGAGCAAAGAGGTCTAATAGGTTATTCGAGAGAGATATAAGAGTGTAAAGAGAAAAATGAGGTAATAGTAATAATTTGAGTGATAAAAATGTGTCTAAAAGTGATAAAATATTCTATGTAACTAAGTTAGTGTTGAGTTATCTAGGGGGTTGGCGCCTCCTTACAAGTTGGTTCTTGCTAAAGGACTAGTTGAGTTGGTGCTTAATTAGTGAGGGGTTGGTGTTCCTTGTGGGGTTGGTGCCTCACTAAATATTGATTAATTTATTATATTAATATATTATAAGCTATGTTTTAGTGGGTTATATATCCAATTAGTTTTTCCCATATATCTCTTGTGTTCATATGTTGTATGTTTATGTGAATGCTTGTTTATGCATTGGTTGATCTATGTGTTTGAATGAAAGATTTATGAATGATAAGTGGAATTTAATGAATGTTTTAAGGGAAATAATTCACCCCCTTATTATTATGTGTACTTAAAACATGAACTTTAATAGTTCATCATCTAAATAATGATATTATCATAAGATTTACCTTCTTGGTTTAATAATTAAACTTATTAGACTTGAATTGTGAGTAAACACACAACCTTACCTTTCTGAAATCTACATGATACCTCTAGGAAAACCATCCCCTTCATTAAAATAGGATATATAACCATCCCTTTAACTTGGTTTGGCTTCCTTGGTGAGACCAAGGTGAGCAAAATTAGGTGTTACCCATAACTATTTTTGGCCATGAAACTCTATGAAATTCAACTTAGATAACATGTAAATATTGATTTTTGTGACTTATAAGGAAATATTTTATCTTATTGAAAACATCAACACTTATAGCAATAATTTCTTTTCCATCTTAACCTTGCCCTCACTTGGGCAAGCTTATCAAAACACTATTCTCAATGCCCATTAAATTTTACCTAATTTATAGCTACTTATATGGCTAGACAATTGGTCAATCAATGCAGAAATATGAATTATATGCTATAATTACCAAAAATAATCCAACATAAACAAAAACAATGTTTTTATCACTCTTCAACCACAAATTCATTGCTGATAATTCAAACAATAAAAATATATATTCAAGAAATTCATCTTAGCCATGAACACAAGATCATAATTTAAATAGTAAAATAATTCCCAGTAAAACCCTCCTCATTATGAGTAATTATTATCACATTAATCAAAAACTTCAAATAATAGTTACCCAACAATAATCCAATGGATTTTCATAAAATCATTGGATTTGAGGGGTTGTCTTCTCTCAACATTTTGAAGTTACACACACACACACACACACACACACACACACACACACACACACAACTTATATTATTTTCATAAAATATGAAACAATGTCATAATAATACAAGCATGTGTTATTGTCAACACTTAAATATGCTTCTTGCATAAATCATTTCATTCATTCCAGATTGAAAATCACAATATGAGGAATCAACATTTGAAGTTATATATATATATATATATATATATATATATATATATATATATATATATATATATATATATATATATATATATATATATATATATATATATATATATATATATATATATATATATATATATATGTATATATACACACACACACACACACACACACACACACACACACACACACACACACAATGTCACAATCATTCAATCATGTGTTATTATTATCACTTAAATATGCTTCATGCATTACTCATTTCATTCATTCCAAAATAAAAATTACAATATCAACCATACTACTATGGTCCTCACAACACATGTTGTGCATGTATACTTTCTTGGCTACATTCATCATAGAATGTCAATAATTTGTGGGTTAGTGTAGTAACCTTCACTAATCACATTGAACATTGGATAAGCCATACTAGTTATTGATATGTAACCCCAAAGTTTTTAGCATACTCTCCATAAATTGTATGAGCTCACATGATGGTTAAAGGGATTACAATTCCACCTTCTCACTGGACTTACCTCATGGTAGCATAATAAAATACATAGAAATTTAAAATCCATCTGATAAAGACTTAACATTTGCTTCTCTTGAGCATATAATCAATATGAATTTAAACCATGCTTAAATAATACAAAACAATATAAGGTATATGCAACAATACCTTACACATAACATGGTTTTACTTACTAGTCAACACATGCCAATAAATCAGAACATTCATACTAGAACATTATTTTCAATTAATTCAACCACTACCACATGAATATCATGTTTGAATTTACAAGTCAATACATACTTATAATTCAATAAGCTCAATCTTGCTGTTTTTTCATAAAAGTCTGATTTTTAAGACAAATCAGTTCTTTCAAAAGGCTACATAAAGATATTTTAAAAGCTTATTTATACGACAACCCCAAATATGTGGGTAAAAGAATACTCAATCCAAAAGGTAAAAATTATGCATGAATATCCCATGGCCATCGTAGGGCACACATGATGTACAACCCAAATGAATCAGGTGGCTACTTCATGTAAAAGGGAGAAGTGGGTTTTCAATCGACATTAGACTCCACTCCTATCCCCTATCTAGTCTAATCATCTTAGATATAGTTTTCTCTTCACCCCAAACCTCTTACTTGCATCAAAACTCAATGCTAGAGTAGTAATGTGAGTTCACACTAGACAACACATTCACTATATCTTGGTAGATTTTCAATTGAAAGGGAGTTGATTTTAGAAAGAAAACTACATCACAAGGTGGTCCATGATCACATCACATCATCAATTCATATACATATAAAAATACTACTATTAAGGGGAAATATGGAGGTTCACAACCAAAAATATTCATACAAAACAAGAAGTTACAAGTTTACATGGTTAATATAATCAAATAAAAAACGTAAAATGTTTTAAATAAGATACAATAATTTACATGCACTAAAGATAAACACATCATAATGACACACATGTGGGTCTATAGGTTGAGTAAATTATACAAAGATATTTTTTCATATCACACCACTTAACACATTTGTAAGTGAGTTACAAGGGTCCATAGTTCTCATTAGTTTACCCAATGTCCAAATATCATCGAAGATGACATAGATATCTATCATAAAACATCATGCTCAATTTCAAGGATCTCAAATCCATTAACACTTTCTTTCAAATAATAGTTTGTTTCAACATAGCCCATAAATATATAACCATGTGGCTTATAAATTTGTTAACAAAGTCCATGCCTCATGTATTAGATGGCTCATATTATCCGCTAACAATAAGAGATCCCCAAAACACCCTCACTTGCCCTAGAAAGTAATTCATATTCACCAACTAGGCTCTCTAAGCTTAAATTACATCCTTAGACCTCTGATGAGCAATCACCATAAGATGGCCCACCCATAAAAACCACCTATGGTCACCAAAAATAGTTTCATGGTGCCAATAACAAGCTCTATCACTATCTTTCCAATTGACTCATGTCAACAAGACAAAGGTTGACTAACAATACTTTCTGTAACATAACATAACATTGGGAAAAGGATGAACTTTGACAATGCTCCAGTTGAACATTACATCGTCATCATAGAAATCATTATTTTCATAACCATAATATAGCTGCATTCACCAAAGACATCCTCATAGATGTAAAATATATATAACCATGAGTATCATGACATCTTTGTGGATTGAAAAACTCAACCCAAAAGTCAAATTATCATCACATAGACAAGAAACATTACGAAAGGCATCACCACCACCTTATAGAATTAAAACATACCCATGATCAAAATAACCACATCATGGAGTCAAAATTATCCATACACACTCAATAGCTTCTAGATTTTTGAGTGAAAAAACAACAAGAACCTTAATTAAACTTGAAGGACCAGAAATACATAGAAAATATGCTTAAATTTAGCTAAATACATATATTGTCAGCACCTTAGTGTTATGATGCATAATACATGTTTCCTACCAAGTTAAAATGGTTGCAATTCAGCCAACCATATCAGAGTTTTCAACCTAAAACCCTATTCAAACTTGGCTTATAAGTCCATTACTTGGAATAAAATAATTTTTCCAAGTGTTAAACATAATACTTTTCAAATTCATTTCTTGATGCCACCCATGAGGTGTAATTATGCACAAGCCATGCAAGAACTGACAATTGCTTGTCTCAGCTATCAGTAACTTATAGTTATATAAACTCATAGTTTATCTTCAATGAGTGATAATAAAATGAGAAAAAGAATTAAGGATCATCTTTTTGGTGTTCCTACCAAACCATAGAAGATCTAACAATGCCTTACAAGGCTATTTTATTTCCTATATTCTATCATGGCACCAATCAGTCAACAAATATAACATATAAAAACAATTGTGAATGAAAAGGTTGTATACGTGCAATAGTTCAACAAAACTTTAAAAGGTTTTACCATAACATCTCCATAAAATCAAACTTTACTTTTAGTGGTATTACCCAACTGGTATCATCTCAACTCCTGGAGGCATCTTTACTCTCACAAACGTAAAACTTATATGAGGCATGCTTGTTGCTTGATTCCACATTGAACTCTTTTTCAAAAATTAAATTGGATATTAAGTTTACTAAATAATAACTTAAAATAGTGTCAGCTAGGGGGATAGTAATGGTTATCATCACCATTCATGCTTGCCAAGTCTGCAAAGGCTCAATACATTCCTCCATCAAGAGGAAAGCATAACTTGACTGATTTACCCAAGAAGACTAGCTCCTTGTACCTAATCTAGCCCTCTAGATTAGAGTCAAACCCTTCACCTTCCTAGGGTCATAATGTTTCAAGCATGTAGTGATGGATTTCCCACACAATCCATCAAAATATACCAGTAACTATTTCCCTTTATTCTATGAGTGAAAATTTTACCACTTATCTCTCATTAACTCACCCATACAAGTTAATAGTTTAAAAGTGAGGCTTGCCCAAATACAACCAAAATTGGGAGGGGTTAACCCAACCAAAGATAAGGTAGAGAGTAATGACCATCATGAGAAAATAATAATTTTAACATCACAGTGTCATAGCAACAATCATCAACTCAAACACATTATCCATCACACCCTGAAGGTTGATATACTCATGCATGTACACATTCATGCATCAGTTGTATCATCAGATTTTACACCCATATAATTAGGTGGTGGAAACCTCTTGAGGTCATTGATCCTTTTTCAACCACAATCAACACCCTCACTTGCAGTCTAGTCCATATGCATAACCCATCTCAGATTGGGGCAACCTCTAGGAAACACTCTCAGGATTACTTATCACATGTCCCTATTTACCAATCATGCCTTGAGTGGATTCACAATATATTAATAAGATAATGAGAACTTATCTTTACCTTTCATGTTACCCAATCCCTTAGATTTTCTCAACATGAACACCATCCAATCTAACTCTATCTTTGATTTGTGAATCATTGGATAATTATTTCAATCATATTGCCATTATAAAAACTCACTTGGAATATCCAATGGCAAGAACCAAAGAGTAAATAAAACTTAACTTAGTTGTTAAATGAATTTACATTTATGTTAACTTCAAAGAAGTGATATAAAATAAACATTCTCAAAAATAGTCATAACACAAGCTTTGATACTAGATGGAATAACCCCTCAAAATTATTTTTAGAATTGTTGACAAAATTCAAAATAAAACCACATGAAGAGTCCACTACATCATCACTCCATGCATGATGCATCAACATGGTCCAACACAAGATAAGTAGATAACCCATAAATGGAGTGGGTCAATGAGATATTTATGCCAAGATGACCATTACTAGAGATTTTCATAGAGAAAGGGATTGCTTAAAGAGTAAAACATCATTTAAGGGGTATTAGTGTATGGAAACACACTAATAACCTTGAAACCTTTAGAAGGCACTTAGTTTCTACATTGAACCACTTTAGCATCCTCACCGTGGTATAAATATTTGATAACCTTGTATGATTATGATGTGGCAAGTAGTGAGGTGAGAAGGTTCACTCAAATCCTCAGATATCCTTAACTAGGTTACTGACTTAGGGCAAGATCTATCATAAAAGTGAGTTATCATAATCAATATTATTAATTATATAATTCTAATAAAATAACGTAACATAATAGGTATAACAGTCCCTAAAATAAGGACCAAGGTATCAAAAAACCAATCCTTGGCTTATGCCAACCTTACAACATTTTAAGATCGATCAGTAGCTAACATCAATCCACTACCAACGTGACCCAATATAAGATTATGAACATATAACCTTAATATCGCATAAGCAACAACTAGCTCAAATTTTCCCCATTAGATCATGAGGCCAACCTTAAAACATTTTGCATGAGATTAGGTAACCACATACCTTCAACCATCATTAACATTTATCATTAACCAAGCAAAGTGCACATACTGAAGAGGACACACCATCCTTAACCATCCCATTATATAAACAAGGGCTCATCTATATGGCCTCTTACCTAGTATGAAATAACCACCAATTGTTAAAATTTACTAACATTAATTGTGTTATCTAATTGGAATTATATTAATAAATTATCAACCATATGATCCACACACTACTAGCTCTTTCAAATCCCTAAATTTAAAATGATGAATGATTTAGCCACAAGAGTATTGATTTATTGGAATGACAAATTCTTGCATTAGGCTGATAAATTTAGTCTAGCTATGGTTTGTGTTAAAAATTAACAAATTATCATATATCATATTACTTGAAAATGATCTATCCATGCCTACCAAGAGTAATTTTCCCATAAAATTATGTTGGGTTTAGAATCTAAAACCCGTAAGACATATTCATAACCACTTATCATGGTTGAATTCACACCCTTATAAGATATTAATAATAGTTTCATTGTTTTTCCAATTATCTAATGCTTGACATAAATACTATCAAAATGGAATACATTTGAATTATCATTCCTTATGAGTAAGCGTAGTATCATGAGACAAGGACATCCATTAAGTTTGATTCATAAGCTAACAAGGAGATATAAACCTCTAAAAATAATGTCATAAAATAGGTTTCCACAAAGTCATATCATAGTGAATTTATAATATACTTCTCCATAAATTATTATCATGATGTGGCCTTAATAATGACATGAATGCATACATATATGAAAATAATATATACAGTTAATTTCTTAAGTAATAAGTGTTCACAAGAATAAATATGTCAAATTATATGTTTATATAACATGAATGTTTCAACCACCCACCAACTAACCGATAGGAAATTAAAAAGCATAATCTCCTCACACACATAAGTAAATAGGTAAGGATAGTTGGGTAACATTGACACACATGTGTAAATATTATGACCATGGCTAATATATCCTTAACTACCAACCCATGTGGGTAACTCTCTTCAATTAATTGAATTCCAAAAACATAAATTTAATCATGTTTAAGGTTGAATTTCTCAAATGTACATCTACAATGTTACATTATAATCCTTAATATAATGATGTTGATTATAATTACCAAATGAATACTATAAACATACCACATTTAGTTACAAATAATGGACCACATCACTGAGACCAATTTAACATGAATAGGATTGATACAATCACTCCAACAACCCTCAAGCATTGATAATTTCTACATAGGAATATAAATACTAGCTTGAAGGCATATGCACAAAGGACCCATTGTGATATCTTACAAACACAATGGATCAACATAATATATGCCAACTAAAATAATTATAGCATTATAATAAACTCAACCAACATCTTAATATTTTAGAACCCATCGTGGATTACCAATAGTGAGAACTGCCTCCAACAAGTGACAAGTAAATCTGGAAACCAGATAAACAAAGTAAGATATAAGAAACATCGTTGCACTGAAATGGAGTGTTAATAATGTGTTATCGTAAAGCTGACAATGTGTTCTTCCTTCTTAGTAAATATTCTAAGAATCAAATTCTATTTTAATAAAACAAATTTTGCAAGGGAAACAATCAAACTAATTCAATTTCTCATAAATAAAGGTGAGTAGGCTAAAATTATTTATTATTGTAATTAACTTTTTTACAAATGAACAATCATGAATGAACCATTATATGAACATTCATACAAATACGGTAGTGCATACTCATGTAACTATTATGAGACAAGATCAACCATATTGATAACAAATAGTAATACAATCTACAACAGCCAAGAGTACTCAACTCTTAACTGATCATAGCTATTTTGTTACTTCAACCAATTCATTTAATCTCAAGTGAATGTTACCATCCAAAATAAAATAACATAATGAAATTCAAATGGTAACTCAAATACCTCATTCTTAAACATAAAATTTCAATTATTTCCAGCCATCATTAAAGAAAGGTAATGTGAAATATAAGATATATATGAGAAAGTCTAATATCAATTGTATTACTTATCTTTCCAAGAATAACCTTTCACATCAGTATTTAATAAATTAAATATAAATATAAGAATTACTAGTAATATCACAACAACATAAAACTCAACATTTCCTCAATTAATCAATTGTGTCTTATCTTACAAAAGTGTAACTTAGTAACTGTATACTAGTTTTCCTCTTTTATTTCTTTCATACCAAATCATACAAACCATAATCACCTCAAGATCAACAAGAACCAGCTCAAATAGGTGCATGTTGTGTATTAAAACACCATAAGCATGTATGGATGCAAAGAAGGTTACTCAACCCAAGATATCAACTCCTAGAGTTAACTTTCATGGTTTAATAACTAAAGCCAAATCTTTGTCATACAGCAATAATTCATCTCTATAATTAATGCTAGAATATTACCATTTCACTAAAAGTGACAACGTAGGCCAATATGAACACAAAATCAATAGGAGGTGTTATGTAAATAGGTTTCACACATTGCTGAAAACTACAACTAATATTTGAGTTGATATCTATGAGGCGAGTCAAATGCATGATATATCCATGATATTTAATTCCCATAAATAATATCCAATAGTGATATGTACATCATAATTATTAACTAATAGTATAAATTTCATACTAAGGCAATGCCAAAAATTGGGGAAAACCCACCCCATCATCAACAAAATGAAAACATACAATTTTTTTCTTTTATAATACGAGCTTAAGTAAAGAAACAAAGACCAATCAATTCATCAAATCATGAAAATCTAAATACACCCAAACAATTACTGAAGCCCCTAATATGGTTAAACATGTTCATGTTGGTAGCCATTAACCAGAAAATACTAGACTTTATCTAAGGCCATAACCTATCTTACTTAAACTAATATAACAAGCAATTTTCACACCAAAAATTTTAGAATCACATCTAGCTATGGCATATGCTCGGGTAATAATAACAAATATTCTCAAACAAGAATATACCTAGTAGGTTTTTAAAATGGCTTGAAAATTATTAATACATAATTTAAAAACTAGAATTTAAACCTAGAAGGAGAAAGAAAACACTTATCTGGAAAAACATGCATACAATATTTTAATTCTGTGTTTCTCCCATGGTCGGACCACACCAAAACTGGCTCCATTATTTCCTCCTTGGTATTGCTTTTCTATTTATTTATTCATCACACACTTCTCTACTCATTTTCCCTCTGCTATCATCTATATTCCTTATTTCCTTCTTATCCTTACTATTGTTCCTTTCTATCAGGGTGATGGATAAAAATGTAGGTCTAAAACCCCTTGATTTATTTTAGCATGGTGGAATCTACATAGATATAAAACCTCTATATTATTCATACTTTCCTTGCCCTCCATCTCACTCTCTTCTATCGATAGTCAATGACCCAAAATGATGGCCAAATAAATCGGTAACAGAGTAAAACCTATAAATTGGTTTTTTTGACATAAATTAAATTTTAATGTTAGGATAGGTCCATGGCCAAAGGAAATTAAAGATCCTCCTAGTATTCAAACTTGTATTAAGGAGAAGAAATATATTCCAATTTAAATTTACTATTTGTTTCCAAATCTGAGTAAATGGTAAGTTTCACATGGGTCACAGTTAAGGGGGAAGACAAGGATTCTTCCATTTTTATTTATTTTAGCTTGCCTTCTCACATAGGCATTCAAGCACATTCATTCCCCATGTCTTATGACCAAAATCTTTTCCAACACTCTTCATTCAAATAGTCCATGGTACTAAGAAAAATACCCCCATATTAAATGCATTAGGTTATAAACCAAATGATGTTCTCCTTTATCAAATGGACCATGCACCCAAAAGCTTTTATGTTTTTCCAAAATTCTAAGTTTTCAATTCAATGCAACATAATTTAACAATTTAATTCAACAATCTAATATTCTCTCTCTCTCTCTCTGTGTGTGTGTGTGTGTGTGTGTGTCCGTGTCCATGCCAACACATGCGATTTAAAACCAACAACTTACTTATATACTTTATATGTTTTCTTACAATTTTGTTGGTAAATTTTTTAATATTAAGTAACATCTTAAAATAAGACATGCCAGAACAAGTTTAGGGGTCTCATAACCATATAATGCCACCTTATTTAGCCACCCAAAGGACCATTTGAATAATATATCTGCACATATGTAAATTGAAGATATATATACCTATCTATGAGATATATATATATATATATATATATATATATATATATATATATATATATATATATATATATATATCTTTGACATATGTAAAGTGAAGATATATATACTTAAGTTGAGGATTGCTTGTTCTAAAATTATCAGATCTCATATTTAAAGGTATCAAAAATATATTATTCAATCCTTACAAAACATAAATGAATTATCTTTATTGCTCAATTATTATAGACCATTAACAAACTATAGTTCATCTCTAACAATACTTAAATTCATTAAGTTTGAAATATATGTAATTTTCTCTGCATCTATTTTTATTCTATAATTACAACCAACGAAACTTTAAGAGATATTCACATAAGATCTCCATCTATCATCCTCATTCATCATACATTATGATATTTCTTTTTTTTAAATATTTTTTTAGACCAAAAGCATATAATGCATGAGAGAGGTCCTACATCTTTTTTCGTGGCATATGGTGCCTTAGAGTCTTTTGAACCTAAGTTGGCTTGCGAAAAACCAACCGTTTTGAAAAGTGTTTATAATTCAGTAGTATGTGACATTAGGTATTTTTTTATGTTTCCAATTTTTTTATTTGGTTTTATAGAGCTAAAGGGTGTACCATTAATAAAATGGTAAAATTTATGTCTAAAAGGGATAAATTAGGTTATTAATTTTATATCATTTACTAATTAAATTTATAAATTTAGTCAAATTATTCATCTAATGGTTTGAAAGAGCCGAAAATTGAAAATATAGGGAATTATCTAATCATAATTAGTAAGAGTGGGGCCACCATTTATAACAAAGTTACATTGAAGTGAATTTGAACTTTTTGTTAGTGGTAAACTTATTTCCTAAATATAAATGACTTTAGGTTCCCATAAATATTTTAATGTCATGAACTTTCATTCCGTTTATATCATATGGAAATTTTCATTTCAAAATTTGGTTATATTTTTAAAAAATTGAAAACAATGTTTTTTTTTTCATTTATTTTAAAAAATAAATTTAAATATTTTTTGAAAAAAATATTAAATCAGGGCATATTAAGCATTTCATTGAGAAACTAAATGTGTTTTTTCTTTTTATTTTAATCTCAAAATGAACCAAATTTCACTTATGTCCTTCAAATTTTTATATAGACAAGTAAACAGATCCAAGATAGGAAGAAACCTATCTCTTATAAACATTAATTTAATATAGACAATCTTTATTTTGAAATCTGATCTATCTATTAAATACATTATTATTGATAATAAATTATAAATAAGTAATTATAAATAAGTTATGGATAATGATGTGTATATAAAGAGTGATGTGTGCATAAAAATATAATTATAAGTGCATATGAGACAATACAATAGTGTATGTGTTAATGTATATTAACATCCCCTTTAAGATGTACTCTGTAAAAGAAGAGGATGAATGAATATACACTAGACTTGGTAAAATTAGAAAAGATAATGTACATATAATTTTATGTGAATCAACACCCCCGTTTAAATAAAATTCGAAAAATATAAATAATGATGAAGACCTTTGAAATTAACCCCAAAAACGAGGCCATGCTAAGTACCACTATATTTATATTACCACAAATGAACAAGTTGAAAAAAAATTAAATTATCAACTAACCATCTCCATAATGTCTCGTTCTTGACCATAATTTTGTGTAAAAACATTTATAACACTAAGGAAAAGATCATCAATATCAATGGTCACCCATATTAATCGATGTGATGAGTCTTCTCTCAATGTAAAACAAAAGGAGTGCTTTTCAAACAAATAACTCTTAAAATTACCAGCCTTAGGATTATATCCCATTTCCTAACACCTTAGTGGATGTCTCTATGCTACATAGTTATATAAAACCAATATTAATAATATAACTACAAAATGCAAATCTTTATTATTCTCCTTCAACTCACCTTAAAAAATCATAAGAAATGAAAAAATATAACATATTAAAAATAATAATATAATAAAACAGACAATCCAACTACTGTCATAAAATATAATCATTTACAAAGAAATGTTGACACAAATAACCAAGATTCTCAAATCAATTAAAGAAGTCGCATCTTTAAATAAAAAGGTAAAGACATAACATAGGAAAAATTACAATAACAAATATAAGATACATATATCATTATGTAAAGCCAACACCTCGAACAAAGGCAAAAATCTCAAAAACTATAATAAGAAATCATGTGTGCAATTATTCCCAAATCCTCGCACAATACATTCCTGTCTTTCAATGTGATCAAATTTTTCTCATTCTAATTTTAGAAAATCAGACAAATGAACATGACTAAATAAGCTCATCTTGGGTAGTTTCATCATCTGAACCAGCTTAATAGAAACAATCAGCGAAATAATGACTAAACCCCAATAATAAACAATTGAACCCAATAGAGAAAAATATTCTTATGCGATATGGTCATCTTAACATGGGTGGAGTATTTGACACCACTCTTTCACAAGATACTTTCTATTTATAATTTATTTCTTCTCTCAGCAAGTCCTACGACCATTAATTTTTTGGAACGAGTTCATGTCATTTTTTTTCCACCATAAAACTTTTAGATTATTTGTCGCCACTTCTATATTTTCTGTTTTATTTTTTATTGCTAGAAAGACTGTATTTTCAGAGTCCATATTCATTTTTCTTACTGTTTGGATGACTATTGGTCTCTTTTCCATAGTTTTTTATTAACTTTAGTTATTCGCATTCCACTTACATATTTAATGCTTACATGCCACTGTGATCTCCTCTCAATTTGGATTGTAACCCTTATAGTCTTTGCTCACTATTCTATTTAATACCGACTAGGTATTATCTATCTTAGATGCGATTTAATTAATGATTGGGTCACTTTATCTCATGAACTTTACTTTATTTTGTTCCCTGATGAGAGTTTGTCCCTGTGGCTACGACTTTGTGACTTGTAATCCACACTTATCATTAAATGGAGATCCTTTTTATCTATATTAATAACAATTAGTCTTTAGTGATTTTGAATCTTTTATTTTCTCATATCATTTTATTTGTTTAACATGTTTAGACAGATAAGGGTCCACATTGTACATAATGTTCATGTGTTTATTCTTACAAGGTATAATATGTTACGTATCTATGCAGTCAATGTGTCAATCAATTATACGTAAGGTGACTCTCATCTTTATTCCATTATTGGGATCAATATCTACTGTGGATATCTTTTGTTAGAGCTTTTGCTTATATTGTGTTGACTTAGATAACTATTCAATAGATTTACTGCAAATCTTTACTAACTTATCTCGTTATTAGTATATAAATGAAGTTAAAATATATAAAAAGATTCTATGTTCTCTACATACAAACCAAACTCATTACGATACCTTAATAGTAAGAAGAGATATAAATAAAAGCATAATAATAAATGTTTGTCAAATATAATCAAAATCTCTATTCCATGATCCATTATAAAATAATTAAATAATACATGAAACTAAACATGATTCCAATCACATATATATATCTTAATTAAAAGGTCCAATCCCAATTAATACTTAATTATGGACCTAAAAAAAGATAAGACTAGATTAGCCATTATACTTAAGTGCCCATCAAATTGTGTATTTGATGTTTATATCAAATTATTTATTTATAAGTTTATATATATGTGTGTATGGAAGTTACAATTTATTTCCCTTTGAGGAAAAAATGATTGGTTACTTCAAAATTTCATATAAAAATACAAATAAGTAGTAGTATTAATATTTTTCACTTTTCAATGTACATGCATGCTATGTTTTTTCAATGTACATGCATGCTATGTTTGTATGTTTGATTCGGGATTGTGTTTATTAAAAATTATTAATGTGTTACGTTGCCTCCTTCCAAAACTGCCACACCAATAATAGACCATTTTATCAATGCTGCCCATACCCTTACAGTGGACAACAGTTTGGTGGCTGGAATGCTAACATTGCACTTTTAAATACCTCAAACAAAATAACAAAACTACTTATTTGATTGCAAGTGTCTTGTTTATATTGAAACAAGTTTACTTATACTCGAATGTCAAGCTAATTTCTTTTTCATATCATACCATGTTTATGTTTATGTTTACACACAATTTTTGTGAAAGTGAGGTGCTTTTTACATGTGTTTTCTTGCTTTGTAATTTATATAAATTTTTAGTCGAGCTAATTTCTTTTTCATATCATACCATGTTTATGTTTACATATGATTTTTGTGGAAGTGAGGAGGTGTTTTTTACATGTGATTCCTTGCTTTGTAATTTATATAAATTTTTAGTCGGGCTAATTTCTTTTTCATATCATACCATGTTTATGTTTACACATGATTTTTGTGGAAGTGAGGAGGTGTTTTTTACATGTGATTCCTTGCTTTGTAATTTATATAAATTTTTAGTCAGGTTAATTTCTTTTTCATATCATACCATGTTTATTTTTACACACAATTTTTGTGGAAGTGAAGACGTGTTTTTTACATGTGATTCCTTACTTTGTAATTTATATAAACTTTTAGTGTTAATTATTGTTATTATTATGTGGTAGGACCATTTTTTACATAAACCTTCCCAACCTACTCAGGGTTCTTATTTTAGTAAAATTGATGTTAAAAACTTGCATCAATGTGATATTATTCTGGGGCATTATTTGTTTCGCTTTAGAGATTCTTTACTTTTATTACAATAAATGTAGTGTAAATAACTTATGCACATATGTAATCTCAAATTATTTTTAGAGTTTTGATGTGTAATGGATTTTTATTTTGATTTTTGTTTAAGTTCATAATTAAATGTCAATTGAGGTTAAATTTGTTAATTGAGTTATTTTATGTGATTTAGATCATGTTTCATTTCATATATCAATTGATTATTTTGATTGTCAAAAAGAGATTTTGATTATAGTTGATAAGTAACTGATTATTATGTTTTTATTTATATCTCTTCATTTCATTGATATACCGTGTTGAGTTTGGTTTGTGTGTAACAAATAGGGATCTCAATTATATTTTAATTTCATTTATACACCAATAAAAATATGAGTTAGTTAGAGTTTACATTGAATCCATCATATGGTTATTTGAGTCGACACATTGTAAGAAGGATCTCCATCAAATGACATTGATAATAGACGCAAATCTTAATAGTGGAATGACAATCAGAGTCACGTTATGTGTAGTTGGCTAGGTGGCTCATTTGCCCAATAGATACTTAGCATATTATGTTTTGGAGGCATAAGCACAAATGAACATTGTGTATAATCTGAACCCTTATTTATACGTATGTATGAAACAAATAAAAATAGATGTAAAGGTAAAGTTTCATGATCACCAGAGAAGAAATATGATTTAAAAGGATAAAATAGGTCTCCATTTAATAAAAAGGGTGGATTATTATTATTTAGATCACAAATCACATGGACAAACGCTCAGCAGTAAAAAGGGAAGTGAAGGTCACGAGATAAAGTGACCCAATCATTAGCCAAAAGGCATCTATGAGAGATGATACATAACCAATTTTAAATAGAACAACGACCAAAGAATATAAGGGTCACAATCCAAATCTAGACAGCCAATTTTAAATAGAACGACGACTAAAGAATATAAGGGTCACAATCCAAATCTAAAGGAGATCTTGGTGGCTTGTAAGCATTGAATACACAAATGAACTGCAAACAATAGAAGACAGGAAGAGACTGCAGCAAAGAGATCAACAACTTCTAAATTATAAGAGAATGAATTTGGACTATGACAATACGGTTCTTCCTGTAGTAATAAAAAAATGAGAAAATAAATAAGCAGCCACAAGTAATCTAAAAGTCATATAACTTGACAAAATTGACATAAAGCATTTCCTCAAATTAATGATTGTTAGGGCTCACTGAGAGGAGGAAATTATAAATACAAAGTAGCTCGTGAAATAAGAACAACTAGTCCACTCATGTTTAGATGGCTGGATCGCCAGTAGTTGCTGTTGGGGTTCAGTCGTTTAATTGGTTCCAGCTATTCTGTTGGTTTGGTTGATGACATTATCGAGATTGGCTTGTTCAATTGAATTTGTTTAACTGATTTGATGAAACTAGAATTATATGAGAAAGGTTTGATCACAGTGAAATAAATTATGTGAGCATTCATGAAGAGTCACAATCCTATTAAGGTAATTCTAGTTATTAATTTTTAATTTTTATTGGTGGTTGTGGTTACTTACTAATTTAAGGATATTATATTTATTATTGAAAATTTTCCTTAGTTTTATATATTTATATTTTATGCCATTGTCTTTTTGTTAAAGGATGTGTTTTATTTCATTGATACAAGGATCTTGGTTATGTGTGGTAACTTTTCATTGTATATGATTGCATTTTATGATAGTGGTTAGATTTTTTTGTTTATTATATTTTTTCCCTTGTATTATGTTTTGCATTTTCTATAATTTTTTAGGTGGGTTGAAGGAGGAAAATATAGTTTTAAATTTTTTAGTTATATTATGTTTGTCAGATTTATTTAATTAGGTAGCATAGAAATTTCTGTTAGAGTGATGGAAGATGTGGTATAGTCCTAGGGTTGGTGTATTTTAGAATTAGACTTCTGTGAGGTTAAATATCTCTATTATTTATGCAAGCTTATTTTTTATTAACATATGATAACATACCTTGACAACACTTGGATTTATAGTAGATGTAGGTTTGGGGACCTTATTTTAATGTGACAATATTTGAACATTTGAATTCTATTGTGGTTTATGTCATTTATAAATTTTTTCTCTATTTATTTTTTTACAATTATTTTATTGGTGTTATTTATACTAATATTTGTGATTTCCATCTTGAATTGATTATAGTATATTATTTTCTCCTTTGAGTAACCTTTCCCATTTTAAGATCATTAGGTAAGTTGAATCATAATATTGTGTGAATGTAAAAAGGTTGTGATATCAGTTCAAGGATAATGTTTTGGGTCAATATTTAATGGGTTGAGCAGTGTGTATATTTATATCAGTAGAGTAACCATAGGACTCCTCAATTCCACCTTATGGATAATGTGTACATGACATCTTTAAGCTTCTCCTTATCTAGTATATATTTATTCATATAGAGACCAAAAAATAGAAAAGGGAACTTTTAGTGTTCTTTTACATGTGCTCTTATATTCAATCTATGTTGAGTGCAATTTATAGATATCACAATTAAAATTTGAGATAATTAATATTAAAAAAATAAAACACTATGATTCTTTAATATATTAGATTTCATAGTTAAAAAGAGTAAAATGATCATAATTAAAAATGAATAAACATGTAATGATAATTTAGATAACATTTTATATTTATTTTTTTAATTAAAAATAATAAACTTATTATCTTATGAAACTTGTAGCCATTCAAAGCATGAACCTATATTCATCTATCCCATATTCTCTTAATTGATAAATGAGGCCTTATATAATATATGACTTTAAATAGCCATGAAAAGGGGCTAATAAAAGATGAATGCCTTATCTCAATTAATCAAAGATTAGTTTCAACATTAAAACGTAATTAAATTACATTAAATAAAGGAAAGTATTTTAAATAATTACTAAGTTCACAACTAATTATAAAGAATCCATAAAATAGGGTAAAATATTTATTATTATATATTTATTAAAATATCTATGTTACCATCATATGAATAATAAGAGTATTAGCACCAAGTTCTTGTGGGAGTATGGTAAGCAGAGAGAACAATAATAAATATGATATGCACTAATAATTTGGCATAAAGATATGCAGGTCTATGGTCTTTAAATATGATCATATTCAGAAAAAGACGTAATAAACTAAATTCATAAAAAATAAAAACTTGCATCATCATTTCTTTGCACCATGTTAAAAAGAGGAAAACTTGTTATCATTATTTTTGGGAAAACATAAATTAATATTTCTCTTCATACATCACATATAAGCTGGGTCTGTTGCATTCTCCAATAATTAAGAAAAAAAATAAAAATAAAAAATAAAACTTGAATCATTATTTCTCCACACAATGTTAGAAAGGGAAAACTTGTTATCAGTATTTCTCTACATAATATTAAAAAGGGAAAACTTGCATCACTACACAGAATATTAAAAAGCAAACTTGGGTCAACAATTCTCCACATACATCACATATGAGCTGGGTAACAAAATAAAGTTTCAAGGCAGAAATCAAGATATAGAGTTTAAAATATTAAAAAAAGGGAAATCTTGGATCAATATGAAAAAAAAGGAAACTTGCGTCAACATTTCTTCATATAAATCGCGTGAACAAGGAATTTTTCAAGGTAGAAAACACGAGTTAAAAATATTTTTCAAAGTAGAAAACATAAAGTTAAAAATATTAAGAAATATTCTATGCCCTTCATAGAAGACATTGTTTGTGGATAAAAATAAAGGGATCACTATCTCTAAGAACAATGCAAGGTCAGAATCTGTCAAGAGAAAAACACAAGGGAAGATGTAGGTCCGTTAAACAAACCATTGAAATTTGGTGTAGGGGAAGGCGGATCGGTTCCTCAGGGAAGCAGCTCAAACAAAGGCGATCAAGAGATCTTGAAGGATAAAGGATTCGGACTGGAAGAAATAAATGATACCTTAATAGGTATCAACAACTTGTTCTTTAAATAAAATAATGAAAATATCGAGAATCAAAAGGAGATGGAAATGACCACCAAGCGTTTCCAAGAATTGTTTGTTGCAAACTATAATATGATTAAAGTGGTAAACTATTGCACCTTTGAAAATTTTATGGAGTGTATCTTAAAGGAATTGAAACTCCACTCTCAGGTTTTGGATGATCACATTAATATGGATGAAATAGAATATGTTCAAAGCCGTCTCCAATAGGTGGTTGAAGACACCAAAAGCATTAAAATTCACTTCTACCACTGGCACTGCGTTTAGAGTTGCAGAGGTTAGTAAGCTCTACCATAATAAGTTATTGAAGTAATAGAAGTGGAAGATTAATCAACTGTAATCATGTTTCGTCAACAGAATTTCATCATAGGATCTCTTATGTACAATATAAATTTAATAGGATATCAACATACTTGTCATATAATATTATACCACTTCTTAAAAATAAATAAACAAATAGTTTTACTTGTTAAAAAAAAAAAAAGACATTATTTATTAAATATAATGTTATCATTGTCTTCAACCTTCACCCCCTACATATGGATCCAATGGTTGAATCTGAAATGTAGGACGAAAACTTCTTGTAAAAGATTATGTAAGAGACTATTATACATTTTTTTTTAAATTTCAACCCTTCACACTTGAAGATGGATCTAATGGTTGAATCAGAGGACTATTGTCTACTATTTTTTTTGACTTGGTAGATATATTAAGAAGACTATAAGGGATCTACAAGTTAGTTAATTATCTTTAACAGGATACTGTTGAATAAGTATAGCAATAATTAGTTTTAAGGGGGTACTATTGGATAATTATAGTAATAATTATTTTAAAAAATTATAAAATGTTTTTTTCATGTTAGCTTTCTCATGATTTTTCAAATTATGTGTATTACTTGATGCTTAGGAAATTTAATATGTTTTATTAATTTTTGGTTTAAAAACATAAAATAAATTTTATTTGATATAAATTTATAATTGAAAACAAAAATATAAAGAACTATACAAATCTTCAACCCTCTAGTGCTTCTTATGTTGAAATCAAGAGAGCATACAAAAATAAGAACATAAACAAATAAACAATAAATGAACCCAATTGCTATTGGAAATCTTGAAGAATAAGAATTTCATTGATCTTCAATTTTCCTTGCTTACAATGCTACGCCCAAGGCATCTTTAAATATATTTGAATCCAAAAATAATTGAAAATAAACTAATTATTTAACTGATTCTTAACTAACTGATTCCTAACTGTTAGTTAACTAAATGAATGCTTACTGTCATTTTACTAATTGATTGCTTAACTGTAGCTAACTGCTTGCATGTGTAGAAATTATCTTCAGTTTCTAACACTCCCCCTTAATTTCTACCATTAATAGTTTCAGCATTTACAATGCCTAAATTTTGTCTCAAATAATCAAAGGTCTCTTTTGCTAATGCCTTTGTAAATATGTCTGCCAATTGATCTTTAGATCTGTAGAAGTCCAAATGGATTTCTCCATTGTTCACTAACTCTCTGATAAAGTGAAATCTTGTATCAATGTGCTTGCTCCTCTTGTGAAAGACATGATTTTTTGATAATCTGATTGCTGATTTGTTATCACACAAGATTGGTGTTGACTCCTGTGCTTGTAATAAATCTTTCAATATTATTCTCATCTAAGTTGCTTGACATGCTGCTGATGTGGTTGCTACATACTCTACTTCAGCTGATGAAAGTGTCACTATAGGTTGCTTTTTGGATGCCCATGTGACCACACCTGTGCCTAAAAGAAAGGCATGTCCAAAAGTACTCTTCCTATCATCAACGCTACCTACAAAATCACTATCTATAAAACCAATCAAACTAAAATCATTAGTTGTGGAATATAAAATTCCATATTTTGTAGTTCCTGCCACATATCTCAATATCCTTTTTCCAACTTGCCAATGTTAGTATTTCAGTGACTCCATGAATCTTGAGATTAAACTAACCATATACGTGATATCTGGTCTTGTAGCTATAAGATGCATCAAACTACCAACTAGTCTTTTGAATGTTGTAGATTCAACATTAGACCCTTGGTCTTCTTTGCTAAGTTTAGTCCCTATAGCAACTAGTGTAGGTGTTGGTTTACAATTCATCATCTTAAATCTCCTTAACACATCTTTTGCATATATAGTTTGACAGATAAATATTTCTTTCTCTGATTGTACAACTTTTATGCCCAATAAAATACTTCATTAATCCCAAATCTATCATTTTAAATTATTTTTTCATCACTGATTTAAAAGTGTCTAGAGACAAATTTCTAGTAAAAATCAAATCATCAACATATAAACACACAATCAAAATCTGATCTTCTTTGTTTATTTTTGTGTACAAAGTAGGCTCACTATTGCTTCTGCTGAATCCATTTTTTTCATATAAAAATAAATCTTGCTATACCATGCTCTTGGTGCTTGATTGAGACCATAAAGAGCCTTCTTCAATCTTTAAACTGTTTCTTCATGTCCTTGCACTTCATAACCTGTGGGTTGTTTCACATACACTTCTTCATCTAGAAGACCATTCAAGAAAGCTGATTTTACATCCATTTGATATACATACCAATTATTTTGAGCAGTTATTGATAAAACTATTCTAACAGTATCTAGTCTAGCAACTGGAGCAAATGTTTCATTATAGTCAATTCCATGTTCTTGTGCAAAACCTTTTGCTACTAACCTTACCTTGTGTTTTTCAACATTTCCATCTGCACCAAATTTAGTCTTATAAACCCATTTGAATCCTATACAATCCTTACCTTCAGGTAAATTAGTTAGATCCCATGTTTGATTTCTTTCAATAGCATTAAACTCTTCATCCATTGCTTTTATCCAATGTTCCTCACTAACTGCTTCTTCATAATACATAGGATCATCAGTGAAAAGAGAAAAATTTGAAACTAAATCTAATTTGTCTTCTTCTTGATTATAAATCTCATTCAAATTTCTCATTTTCTTACCTTTCAATCTTGATCTTAAAGTAACAAGAGTTGGATTTGACTCATCACTTACTTTTGAAATTAGAGTAGGGTGACACGCATGTCCAGATGATTCACCTTGTTCATACCTTCTAGGTGTTCTTATTGGAGTGCTTGTGCCTGCTTGTGGAGAGGATTGATCTCCTTGAAAATTTTGTTCTTTAGATTCTTCTTCAATTTGTGGAATTGGTGCTCCAATTGTGATGGTGCTACCATCCCATGGTTTTGCTTCCTTAAATTCAACATCTCTGCTAATAATCACTTACTTTGAAATAGGGTTATACAACTTATAAGCCTTTGATTCTTCACTATAGCCAATAAAAATGCATTTTTCACCTCTATCATCAAGTGTTCTTCTCAATTTAGATGGTATAAAAGAATATGCAACACAACCAAATTTTTTGAAATGATGTAAACTATATTTCTTACCACTCCATGCTTCTTGTGGAACTCGATCTCTGACACTCTTTGTTGGGCTTCTATTCAGAATATACACTGCACATGCTACTACTTCTACCCAATATTCATTTGACAAGTGTTTGGCTTTCAACATGCTTCTTGCCATTTCCATGATTGTGCTATTCTTTCTTTCTGCTACACCATTTTGTTGTGGTGTGTACCTTGTAGTCAATTGGCTTTTGATGCCATGATATCTACAAAAATCTTGAAATTGATCAGATATATATTCACCTCCTCTATCTGATCTAAGTACCTTGATATAATGGCCACTCTGCTTCTCAACCATTGCCTTGAATTCTTTAAACTTTCCAAAGGCTTCATACTTATTTTTGAGAAAGTATATCCATGTCTTTCTACTAATGTCATCAATGAAGGTTAGAAAATAAGTACTACCTCCAAATGATGGAGTTTGCATTGGTCCACATAAATCACTATGGACTAACTCCAATATTACCTTAGCTTTATATGAGGCTCCTACTGAAAAGCTCTCTCTATGCTGTTTTGCCAGAATACAACTATCACATGAACTTCCTGGCTATTCTATTGGTGGTAAACCCTTCACCATATTTTTCTTCTGTATCAAATTTAAACCTCCAAAATGTAAATGTCCATACTTTAAGTGCCATAACCATGATTGATCTAGATGCATGGTTTTGAAGTGGGCTTCCTCTTCTCCTTGGATGCACTGAATTCAAAGAGGGAACATCTGATTCTTGGTCATCTCCACTTTTTCTATCAACTTGTCACTTGGAAACTTGTCCAGTATTGTGCAAACATTATCCGTAAAAGATACTCTGTAACCTTTATGTACTAACTGTCTAATAATCATAAGATTATGCTTTAGTCTAGGTACAAAATAAACATCATGTATAAACTTTCTTTCACCATTTTTTGTTAAAACATTTATTACATATTTACCCATGACATCTACTGTGATATCATTTCCTAATTTCACTTTTGATTTTACAGAATCATCAAGACTAGCAAAAAATTCTTTATTCCCTATCATATGATTACTGCATCCACTATCTAAGAACCAAATATCTCAAACTTTTTCTTGAGTAACATTACAAGTAAGAAATAAGCTTCCAGAATTAGAACTAGATTCACCTGGATTAGAACTAGATTCACTTGTGTAATTATCATTCTACTTGTACACATATCCTTGTTTACTTCTGCAGTCACTTGAATAATGACCATATTTCTTGCAGTAATAACATTGAATATTAGATTTATCAAACCTATGTGAACTTTTCCTCGAAGTGATTGTTGCCACGTCCTCTACTACTATAGTTTTGATTATTATTTTCACCTTCCTCTGGATTATTTCTTCCATAGCTACCTCTGCCTCTTCCTCTGAAGTTTGACTTGGCTCTTCCTCTTTCTCTGCCAACTAATACCTATGACTTGAAAGCATTCTCAAGAGAAGTGTTATTTCTATTCATTATGGATTCATGTGTTCACAAAGAACCCATTAATTCATCTACTGATAACTGTTCTAAATCTTTGGTTTCCTCAATAGCTACAACTATTGCATCAAATTTACTGGGTAAACTCTTGAGTATTTTTTCTATAATCTTCTGATCCATGATTGTTTCTCCATTAGATCTAATTTGATTCACTATATTCAAAATTTGACCCATAAATTGGTTTATTGAATCTGAATCATTCATTTGCAAATTTTCAAAACTTCACCTAAGAGATTACAATTTAGCAATTTTTACCTTTGTATTACTTTTATAGGTAGTCTCCAAGATTTTCCATGCCTCTCTGGATCTTGTTACTGCTGCAACTCTAGAAAATATAGATTCATCCAATGCCTGTTGGATGAAAAATAAAGCTTTTGCATCTTTTTTATGTTCTCTTTAAGCTCATTCTTTTGTGCTTGACTTAATGCCAGATGGGCCGCCTCGTCCTACGGTTCTACAAAACCACTCTCTACTAGATTCCAAAAATCTTGTGAGCAAAATAAAGCTCTCATCTTAATTGCCTAGAATTTGTAATTCTTACAATTGAAAATGAGAATTTGAGGCTATGAAATACTATTGTTCGCTGCCATGTCTCATGCTGAGATGGCTTTCTGGTTTATTGTTTCTAAACACAGTCTCTGATGTTGGTGATACTGCCGAGGTCAGTTAGCTAATAGTGCCAACGTCGGTTTCCTTGCTGATGTCAGTCTGGGAGTCGGCCGATGTCGGTTGGGTTGCCGATGTCGGTCTTTGTGCTTCCTACTGGGTATGACTGCTGTGCATTTTTGCTGACTGTGCACTTCTGCAATCTGTGCTTCTCCTTGTCTGCTACGCTCTTCCTTGGCTTCTTTCCTAACCAGGCTCTGATACCAATTTGTTGAAATCAAGAGAGCATACAAAAACAAGAACTTAAACAAATAAACAAGAACTGAACCTAATTTCTACTGCAAATCTTGAAGAATAAGAATTTTATTGATCTTTAATTTTCCTTGCTTACAATGCTGTGCCCAAGGTGTCTTTAAATAGATTTGAATCCAAAAATAACTGAAAATAAATTAATTGTTTAACTGATTGTTAACTAATCTTCTAACTGTTTAACTAACTGATTGTTACCTAATTGATTCCTAACTATTAGTTAACTAACTGAATGCTTACTATCAGTTTACTAACTGATTGCTTAACTGCAGCTAACTGCTTGCATGTGTAGAAATTATCTTGAGTTTCTAACATCTTAAACCTCAAAATTTTCTTCCTTAATAATCAGTTCTTCTTAATTTAAGGTGTGGTAGTAATATCTAAATGTGTAATCCCATCCCTCAATTTTATTCATAAACAATCGATGTTTCTTAATTTAATGTGTAGTAGAAATTTTTTAACTTGTGATCGCTACTTAATTTAAAGCGCAGATTTTTTTTAAAAAAATTTTAAACTTATAATAATACATAGAACCGCTCTAAACAAAATTATAAAATCTACTTTATTTCTTTAGTTTCAACTCTCAATTCTGTAAAGATGGATCGAGTAATTGAATCCAACATGTTAAACAAAAACTTCATGAAATAGACTTATCTAAAAGACTATCATCAGTGCAGTGGAAAAAACACACTCAACTAACATTTCATCTATACACAAACTAGGTTTATCCCTAACACCACCAAACAAATTCAAACCAAAAAAAGTTACAATTATCTTTAAAGATTTTATTATCATATGACAATGCCAAGTGTGACATATGACCGCAAACAAAAACAATGGTTTGGCTGCAAAACATTTAAGCTCCGACTGAGGATGCATAATCTTTTCTTTATAGAGAAAGAGAGAAGCCCAATAATAAATTTAGTTTGGAAAGCAAAACAGCCTCCAGAAATCCTATACCCAAAATTTAGTCTAGGCCAACAACTGTAATCTCCACAGATCCTATTTTATCTGCGGGATGCCCTTTAGGCTTTTCAGTAGAGAACTACATTGCACACCTTACAAAACCTATTTTTCGGAACGTGTTATTGTTTAACATAAGAGTCTAAGCCTCTGCAACAACCACCTTTTTTCAGACTAGACTTAATAGTGAACATGAATCTAGGCCTCAACAAAAAGAAGATTTAAACATGATACATGTAATTGTTACGAAAAATTAGTTGTAAAAATTGTCTTGAAAATTACTTGTAAAAATCCATCTTCAACTTCTCATATCTCCAAAATGACTCTACTGAGGATTTGGCGGCCTCCTATTTCCTGCTGATACTCTAGATCCCCACTGAAACAACTCTTTGCTCAGGATGTCCTTGTGTACGATCACTTGAATGAAGCATAAACAATTGTTTTCTGGGTCTGCAGACAGTTTTGTCTTAACTTGCACAACAAAATTCATAATTAGATGTAAAAAAAAGATCAGCAAAATCCTAATCGGTTACTTACAGAACTAAAACTGATCACATTTACTAAAGCGGAAATCCATGACCCAGAAAAAGAACCAATTTTTCTTAGAAATGACATGAAATTGGATTTAACAATAAATATTTCATAAATATGCAGGCCTACAAAAAAAATTGGCAGAATAAAATGACCGTGATTGATAATTAAAACTGTCGATAATTCTGACAAAGTTGACCTAAGAATAACCATATAAGCATTTTACACTTAAATATTTGCTACTTAGTTGAGTGTCTTTGGAATATGAAGTACATAATTGAACCCCAACAAGAGATGCTGCCAAAAAAAAATTATCTCTAAATTTATTAATTTTCCCTCATATCTACACTGAATAATTGTTGAACAACATAAATAATCTCATATATACTTAAATTTCAGAAATAAATAATTTTACAATAAATTCTGTCATCGCCACAAATACAATATTAAGCATGACGATAAGGAGCACAAAATAGGCTTTCTAGTTTTTTCATAATTTTTACAGTCAGTTAGGCAAAGCAAAATACCAATTCGAAAAAAAGAAAAATAAATTAGATATTTTTAATAAAATTGGAAAAAAGAAGAATATCAGCTAAAGAATGAGGACTCAAATGTTTATAAGCTTTGGATGGTGTAGAATCTTTGAATAGAGCAGATAATTATATTATAATTAAATACATAAATTTTTTATACAGAGTTGTATTCACAAATTTATAGGAGTTATTGATATATCAAAGAAAGAACCTTCCAAGTTTGCAACCACACCTGGAAACTTCCATTACCAATGCACGCAATGACCCACTTATCTGGGGTGGCTTGAACATATCTAAGTGTAGCTCCGACGGACTAACCAATTGATCCATACTGCATCTGGAACTCATATCTGCAAAATCAACATTAGATAAAATTATTTTACGCATGCGCAAAGCAAAAAAAAATTAAAACAAGAAACAAATCATTAGGGACTAGCTCTGGGGATGAAATACTTTTATTTGATAGTCAACAATATATTTAAATAAAGGAATTAAAATTTGATAGGCATAGGAAATAATATTCGAGTTTTCTGGCCCTCAAGGTTGTGTTTTAATTGTATGTCGTTGTAACAGTGATTGTTAGGTCATAAATTCGAATCTGATTCAACTACGAGCGTTGGATAAAACACTGATATAAACTCAAAAAATTAATCTGTTAGAATCACCCTACAAACTTCATTTCTAAATAAACAGCAGGTCGCTAGATCCACAATGGTGTTAACTCAATCGGAATGTAATGGAATACACTTGGTTACCGAAAAAAAAAAAGCATGACCCCTATCTAAAATAGCATGCATGATAATTACGTGTTTTTAGAGACTAAAAGCAAGTATAAAAACTCTATTCTGATGTCTACATAAGACTGCTTTAACAATTAACATTACTCCAGCCTTAGCATTCATGATTTACTACAGTGGCAAACATCTATCCTATTTATTCAGTTAACATTACTTCAGCCTTAACATTCATGATTTACTAAAGGCGAAAACATATATCGTATCTATTCTTCACAAACTAGAAGAGGTATTACAGTACTAATTAACATCATTTCAAGGGATGTAGATTTTAATTTACCCGCAGTTCTCCAACATTTTAAGTCTCTGGCAATTGAACCACGAGTCGCCAGTTTCAGCAATTACAGTCGTCTCGTTTGATAGCGTGGTCTGTAACCGAACAATTTTTTCTTTAAAATATCATGAAAAAGATTTGTTGCCATGGTAGTCATGGCAAATAAATAAGCATACTCACCCATTATAGACGGCTCTTCAACTAACATTCTTTGATAAATATACAATAAAATTAAACTCCATGTACAGTCATTCATCAATAAACAAACAATGGAACTTCATAATGAATGAATTTACTGCCATTTAATTGAATGCCACAATGAAACTTCACTTACAATCATAAACCTTCCGTTAAACATATAAACTACTCGGAAATTAACACTACCGTGTTAATTGTATAGCTGGCTCTTCACGTACTGAACTGCCTAAATGAATAATTAAATTAACAAGAACTGTAATGAAATAATAAATAATAATGGGATTTCAATTTTTTATCATTTAGAATAAATAATTTAATTTGTCTTCATGTGCTTAAAAATAATATTGAAAAAGAGATGTTTAAATTTGTTCTTCTAAAAATATTAAAGAAATATTTTATATTATGCATTAAGCAAGAATAAAATAAAATAAAATTAAAAGATTGATATATCATTCCTTAAAACGCCTTGAACAACAACAACAACAACAACAGCCACCTTATAATAAAGGTTATGTTTTAATGATATGACTGCATATGTTGATTAAAAATTAAGAAAATATGTGTTAGAATTTAGTTGTACTAGTTAATAAATTATTTAAATAAAACAAAGGAATAAATAATTAAGAAAACATGAATTACTTGTCATTGCAGGTAAAAATGGTATGTTGTATTCTGAGCAAAGAGTTTTTGTGTAGAATTAAACTATCACTTAGTTGATTTAATTTCAAATTTCATTAATGGGAAAATGATAATGTTCAATGACAAGCAAGTTTAAAAACCTTTACTAGAAAGAGGTGACAATAAATATATTTTTTTTGAATTGCTCTAACAAGCACATTGGTTCAAACAAAAATATTAGGTTCCTTACCAAGCACCATGTTTCAAACCTTTCACATCGAATGAAGAGAAATAGGTGAAAAGAGGAAAGTTTTTTATATAAAATTTATAATGCATGAGGAATTGAGACTGAATTCAAGACTCAAAAACTAGCATGGAGGAATAGTCATCAGAGGTGAAGAATTGCTTGCACACACATTTTGGCATATAAAAAAAGGGGAAACATAGAATGAGAGAAAAACAAAAAAAAAATTCTTACCGAAATGAATCATAAATATTTGCTTCGTATGAATAATCTAAAATTGAAGAGACCTGTAAAATCCATATCGCATCAAAAAATATTCAATTGGGATTAACAGTGCATAAGGTTATCCCTCTATCACAAGTGATCCATAAGCTTCAACATGTAATGCATTTTTTTCAAGCAATGTTATGAATCCACAAAAGGATATTTATAAAACAAAAAAGGTAAGATTTCAAAAAACATCATTGCACCTCAACTAGGGTATTTTATCTCTTGTCCATTTTTGCATCCATGTGCAGGGCTTCTGTATGAAAAGAATAGTTTTCCCAAAAAAATATTAGTGTTCTACATTGCAACTTTTTCAAAATATTAGTTAGGTCATATCTCCTACAAAAAATGACCACCCTCATGTCAAAATGCTTCTTCTATTCCTAAGAGAAACTAGAATTGAATATACATGCCATGTTAAAATCTAACAATCTTTTCACACAAAGTGAAACTTCCTAAAAGGTACTAGTATCTTTTCTAATTAAGCTTCCCATATTACCAATGGCTGAAACTAATTTCTTAATTCCATAACTCAATTCAGTAAACATGTACATAATTTCAAAGAGATTTTGATTCACTCAAAATGTCCTCATCAAGGTTTAATAACCATTCAAAAGCAAATTTGGTAGAGAAACTCAATGGATATTAAGCCCATAAAAATATACAAAAAAAAAATGTCAATAAGAGCCAAAAGATTTAATGAAGTGCAAACCAAATGGAAAAAATTTGAAAATTTTTAAAACCAATTAAATCAAGTAACAATGGATAATGTAAGAAACCTTAAAGTACCATGAAAGCAAACTTTCCTTTACAATTACACACATTCCATAAAAGTAAAGAAAATTGGCCATTATTTGTAAAAGGATGTATTTCTTAAGTAAATAGATTAAATGCAACAGACATTCAAAATATAAAAATACAATTTAATGTGAGAATTGGTACAAAATATTAAGCTAATAGAAAAACCTTATTGTAAAATCACTCATTCAAAGAAGGTGCTTGACTAATAGGGGAGATGAGGATAAGCTCCATAACTTGTTCTAGAAGCATTACTTAATTAAAAAAATAAGATTCCACCCATGGAGTGTAAGCATATGCATTACACTACTATAATGCATTACATAGCAACAAAGAATAAAGGATGAGCCAACAATAGAGTTGTGCATGCAACTAACTTTGTGTTGTGAAGTAGTCATCATTTATTCCCAAAAAATTACAAACTCCTATATTATCAACAAAATAGAGCTTAGATGCTCCAAATACAACTTTAGAAACATACATATGCAAATTAGGTCAACAACACTTCTGGCTTCTCACACCATACAAAATTTGACCCTTCTTATGTGTTTTCTTCACATAAAAGTCTCCGAATTGCTACATACACCAATACCAAGATGATAAGATCAAATTAATTTCATTAAATGCATTTATATCAACTATAAAAAATGGAGATATTTTAATTAAATAATATATTCACATGGGTCTCAAAGCTACCAATGTAACTACAGTACAATGAGTAGCATATAAAAATATTAAATCCTATCTTCATCTACCATGCACAAGATGGCCACTTGTACAAATTCATCTTGCTTTTTCCACATTTTTAATTCCCAACCTCAATCCAAGTGAAGTGGCTCATAACATAAAAAGAATCAGCCAATCAGCTTGCACCAAATATTATTATTTTATCTACCCTATTAAATAATTTGCTATTTCACTTTGTAAAAGGCTTATATTTTATTTATTACATGCTTTTCAATGGAATATGATTGGATAGTTTATTAAAGAATAATTCTAAGATAAAGTTAAATGGTTCCAATAATATCCCTCCAAGACTAAAGTTAAACCATAGGTGATGTAAAATTTAGGTCATTTGATAGACCTTGTTTCTATAATATGGAAAAAGTATATATATCATTTGACATTAAACATTATGAAAAAGCAGATAAGAATAATGCAATTTCTTCATAGATAAGGAAAGAAAAAATAATAACATAAATTTAATTGATCGAGTATGGGTATATAATTAATCTTACATCCTTCACCCCTTAAACGTGATAGTTTTATCTTGTGCCAAGAAATTGTGAATTTTTAAATTCAAATAATTTGTTTATGTTGACCCATGTGTCTAAGGTGTCGGTGGCATGATAAATTTCTAAATAATCTCATATAAATATAAAATAGTTGTAAGCTTATTAGCTATCTAGAAAGCATATAGCAAGCATACTCTATCACTTACATATTACCTGACATGTTCTTCCCAATTTAATAATTGGCTACAAGGAGGAAGGCATAAACAAGTTTTCAGCACTTCAAGCCTGAGCCAAGTTTCTCAGTTTCCAATTATTTAAAGATATATTAGAGGTTATATACATTTAGGAAGCATTATTGCACACATTCACTTAATGGGGAGAATGAAATCTATTTTGACTTCCCTCTTTGGAGTATTAGATATATGGACATCACTTAAATATTAAATGGAGAATGGTTGGAGTTATCTCAACCTATCTTTATTATAATTTTTTAGTGTTAATACTGGACCTAAGATTTCAAGTGAAAGAAACAAATTTGTGGGTATTATGAATAAATTCAAACCTTGCGATCCCACATAAAACCATAATATAAGTAGTCAAATTGACTTCCAATATAAAAAAGTGTAATATTTACATAGTCAACACTATCATAATCAAAACACAATGACAAACCATAGCATCTGAGACTAATGATAGCATCTAGACAAGCCCAAACTCTACCCCCTGAATTGAGTTGTTCATAGTCCAATTGTTATTCCTACCATGCCACCTATATATAGTCTTATTTTTCACAAAAAAATTTATAAGTATCTTATTCTCTTTGGTGATTTATATACGTATCAAGTGTAATTTTCAAATTAGATTTATGCTTAATTGTAATACAAAAGATCTGAATTAATTACACAGTTTTTATCTTATTAAGGTTAACATTAATCCAAAATAGGGTGAAACATATTTTTGAACATGTATATTACTTGAACATTTCCAAACCTTAGGTTTCCATTAGATTTTGATCCTTATATGTGGGTTTCCATATTTTTATCTTTGGGTTTCAAGTTTCTATAAATTATTATTTTATTTTTCAAACCTAGTTTTTTATTTTGTTGTATGCAAAAATCACACATGGTGATAATAAATGAACATAGTTTCTATGTTTTTTACTCCAAATATCAAATTACATATTATTTTCCTTTGATATTCAAAATGTGTAATGTTATGGATCAGAGTTTTTCACATTAATAAGGCTAAAAATAGTAATGAACAACCCTATGCCTTCATCAACTAATATTTTTACAACCTCCAATCCAAGTTGATTCTTGTGACCATTAGGCACCAAAGGGAATATATGACTAATTTTTTTCCTCGTCCTCTTAGACCTCATGATTGTATCAAATACCATCCCATATTCATTATTCACTCATGACTTATATTATATTTTGCAGTACATGTTGTTACTATGTTTAGAGGTAGGGTGCCCCATACACAGGAGAATAGAATTAGTCAACATGTTCCTCCTCTACCCCCTCCACCTCCCATAAATTAAATAAATCAACCAAAAGGGTATGACATCAATACACATGCCAATATTTATATACTTGAATTACTAAAGACATCAACTATTTATAAGGACATATTATGTGAGGAACTACATGACATAACTCTCCTTACTGATATAGAACTTCCATAATTTTCTTCTATCATTAAAAAAATTGAAGGATACATAAAAATTCACTACCTTTTATAAGGAAGAATTACCTCAGCGACAGACAATAGAGACAAATATCTCTTTATTTATTAAAGTCCAAGTTTAGCAAAGCATTCAAACTTTTATTGTTTGATAATGATGAAGGAATGAATATTCACAACATAATTTTATTACAAAAACTAGGTGCCTATATGGATAGTATTGAAAAAATAGATCAACTTATAGAAATATTCTATAACATTACTTGTCAAATACTTGTGTCAATGTTATTGGATGTACAACTATTACCTAAAATAGTGGTTATCATAGTTTAGTCATGCATAATCATCTACATTATGACTTACTATTGGGGACATATTGGATACGTACCATTGGAGTGATACCATATACATTTCATAGGGGTGTCAAATTCATACATGATGGTTATGTATATACATTCCATTTAGAGGATGATCCTTTCAAATATTTAAAAATGATCCTTTCTACTAATTAGAGTCATTGACAATCACCTTTGGAAATTACTATATAGTAACACTATCCCAACCAATCCTAATAGATCAAATGCATAAATATGAGGTGGGGGAATAAATTAAATTCAATGATAAGGAACTAATCATGAAAATTAACACATAAACAAAATAAGAACCACAAGCTAGTACAACACTAAGACAATTCAAGATCTTCCGTTTGCTGTAAATTCAAAAAATCAAGATGGCATAGTCACAGACTATTACAATAGTGATGAGGATGATAATGATAAATAAGACAACATAGATAATTGTTTTCATAATCTAAAGTTCAGTCTTATTGATAAAGATGAGTGCTTATCTCATATTTTATTCAAACCTATTGGAGTTAGATAATTTTGGGATAATACATATACAAATAACATGGATAGTTTAAATGTAAATATCTACAAACAATCTTTGAAAGCATCATTTTGTAAAATCAAACATAAATTAGACAATGAATAAATATGCATTTTTCACTAAAGGTTTTGGGAAAAATTCAATGAAAAATGTGGAGTTTTCATAAATAAAATCTTCACCAAACTACAAGGAACAAGTCTTGAAGATAAACTAAGCATCATATTACAATTGTTACTTGATAACAACTTGATTATATTACCAATTACTAGATGTTAGATATGTGAAAAAAAATTAAAATGTTAGATCCCTTTGGTCCAAGGTTTTGAAAAAATGATTGCTACTTAGTTGTTCCTACCATAATATTACATGTAAGTGCATGGTTACTAACTTTTCTCAATTATGATCACTCTATTGTTGGTCTTCTAAAACTATTATGTTGGATATGGGCTTCAAAATTGTTTAACTTCCTATGGTTTTTCATAAGTCTCTCTAGCTACTAATGCTATCTAAATGAGTACTACTCTCCAAAAAAATTCTAAACATAGATTTATCCCTAAGATAAAACTCTTGGTTTACCTCATGAGTGGAAACTAGAAAATTAGGATGGGGTCATTGATCTTTTCACTGATACTTCCTCTCAATGAGCTAGCTACTTTGGGGTTCTTATGGTACTCCTCACAATGAGTATTAGGGCTTATGACCAAGTACTTCACATATTTATGCAGAGGGGTATTTACCCTTATCTGAACCTCTAAAAAAAAATTTAGAAAATGGAGGCAAGGAAAAATATTTTTGTAAATGGCACAATTCCTAGAAAGCCACTACTGTAGACTAATAAAGTAATCTAATACTAGATGTAAGGATATCTCTACATAAATTTATGAAATATAGAAAATAAATAAAGAATGAAATGAACTTTGAAAGTTAACCCAAAATAAAATTTAGATCTTAGGCCACTTCAAGGGGACAACCTCCTTTGAGCAAGCTCAATACAATAATATTTGTGGATGCCTTCATTGGGCCTCAACACTTAAATATTAAATTTATTCTAACAAATAATACTTCCCATGTATCTTTGATGATTTAAATATGCTCAAGGGATGATTTACAAAGCCTATGCATCCATGATGACTAATACACTAATAATGCAAAGACAAGGATACCTGACATTGGTTCCTAACAAGTATTTTGGGTTATCTCAAACCTCCTTTCTTCTGATTCCGTAGAGATAAAAATAGTGTCAATAGTTTATGAAGGGTAGCAAGTGAGGGATATATATTTTTGATTATTAAATGCATAGTTGTATCTATGAAAAGAACACACTAGCATAAAACAAGTAGTCATAATAGTCTATACCATAACAAATATGTAATATTTACATAAACAAAATAATCAGACTCAAACAATAGTGACTTAAGATAGAAACTATGAATGATTAAAGCATCTAAGTGATAAAATAACTCCAGATCATGATATGAGTGACTCATAGTCCAATTTTTTTCCTACCTTGCCACTCTTATATAGTCTCAATTCTACATATAACATAATTTTTCAAGTATTTTATCCTCTTTAGTGATTTGTGTACTTAGTAAGTTTAATTATCAAATACAATTCAATATTTTACATTCATATATTTGATTCATTGTAATATGTAAAAATATAAATTTATTACACATAATTTCTATCTTGCTAGGGTTATAATTAGTCCAAAATAGTGTAAAAAAATTTATAACTCTCATCACCTATGCTAATAAATTTTTGAAATGAAAAAGGAAAGATAAACATGAAATAAACCTAATATAATGAGGTGATGCACCAAGATTAACTCCATAACAATACCATGAACATGCAATATGAATGGTGATTCACAAAACTATTCTCAACATCCAAGGTTTCTCTAACATAAGTATTTCAACATGGAGGTAAGATGCAATTAATTTATAAAGGTGTATAAATAAGAGGTGTAATTATAGACACTATTACTCTTAATTACACTTATAGACATACACTAACACTAACTACACTTCATGTGACCTATTAGAGAGAAGACTACTTGCAAAAAACATGAAAGAGTATGGGGAACACAAGGATAGAATATTATTACTTGCCATTTAACTATGTACTACTTCAAAAACATAGACAAGAATTTGAGAAATCAAAACTAGTTAAAATATTTTACTCAAATTAAAAATCAATACTTGAACTATTAGGGCTTCTCCATATCAGATGTGGATTTTTTACGAAGACAAAATTGGTTGCTTGTATAGAGAAGTGTGAGAGAGAGAGAGAGAGAGAGAGAGAGAGAGAGAGAGAGAGAGAGAGAGAGAGAGAGAGAGAGAGAGAGAGAGAGAGAGAGAGAGAGAGTATGATAAGATTGACAAGTGTCTATTTGACTTAAAATAATAAATGGAGTTATTAAAAAGTCATAAATATACTTCCAAATCCATGTTTCTAACTCTTAAATATTCTCTAACCCTCCATGTGTTGTACAAGTTAGAATTTGTCTTGACAGCTTGACTAGCTTCATGAAAATTGCATTTCCTTACATAAGAAGAGTGACAAATGGACTTAAAAATAATAAATTCATCATGAATGCCTTGATAAAAAAATCATTAGACACATATAATGCCTTAATAAACTCCTTTGATATGTCATTCCATCATTCATATTCATAGGTGTCTTAAAACTCTTCATTTCCCATGCCTAACTTGGACCAAGTTGCCAAAAACTGAAGCTCATCTTATTCAAATCACTCTTTATATATATATATATATATATATATATATAGTATTTAAATATATTATCATACCTAAAAAAACCAATTTTGGTTCCTATAACAACTCTAAATACTCCATTATGCTCTTCAAGCCCTCATTAGACCTATTTTCCTTGTAGCCCTAAGAACCTATACACCTCCTTGTGTAGGATAATATACATAGTGTAATGAAAAAATAAGGGTATATCATAGGAATAAATATGTCCTTATATCTTCATATCAAATTTCATGCCCTAAATTTGAGTGTCTGTCCACTTTTTTGACCTTTCTCTCTTCTTAGTTAGGTCTCAAATAGGCCTCATTTCCTATAACCTTGTTTTATTGCTCCTATCATCTCCCACACATTTGAAATAACCCAAAATATTTTTGTTCACTTTATATAATATATCACCAACCTCCATGTCAATTTTGAGGTCCTGAAACCCTATGGAACTACAAGATTCATGAAATGACTTTGCCTCCTAGTCCCATTTTAGGCTTATTTGAGACTACCTTGGAAAATGAGCCTTTTTTGACCACCTATATAGTATATTGTTGATATTTTTAAAATTTAATAGTTAATAATAATCCCAAATTACCTTATAAAATGATTTATAATTTCTCATTTGCTTAAAAAACTAGTAAAACACTGAAAAACATGTAAAATAGGCTATTTATTATAATCTGTATAGATAAAACTATAGAAAAATTACATGCGGATAACCTACTTAGAGTCCTAAAAAAATATACAAGAGATTTTAGGAGAAAAATATGGCATTAAATGTTCTTTACAAGTCCATTTGTTTTGCTTGGTCACTATAAGTGTTTTAGGAGGGTTTTAAGCACAATTCATTCTTTAAGGATTTATCATAAAGAATATATCATATTTCTCTCTCCTAATTCCACAATATTTTTTTTATGGTACCCCTCCATCACCTCAAATAACCACCAGGTCCCATGAAAATTCTCATTAAATTTTTGAGTGTGAGAAGGTACTCTTCAAGTTGTAAGCAAGCCATTTGAGATGAATTGATGGTCTTAGTCTTTGCTCATGTAGGTGATGGACTAAATAAAAAAGATGATGCTTCAAAAATGTTGTGTGGAGACTTGGATAAATTATAAAAAAGCCTCTTAATTATATTCATAAGGTTATTGTCACATCTAACTTGATTTGAAACATAGTCTTATATGAAGGATCTTGAAAAAGGGTTTAAGGGGTCAAACTAAATTTTACTTGTTCTCCCATGTTTATGAAAGATATCTAAAAGGTTTGTGATGAAATTTTATTATTTTACATGCAACTAATCCTTAAATTTACCTTCATCTAGTCACTTTATTCATGACTACTCCTATGTCTACCTGTATGTGAGAATTAGGTGTACAAGCATAAACAAGGTTTTGAACATTTTATCTTTAGTCATCAGGTCTAAGATTTTGGTTGAGAATCACATTATCACCATAAATTATCTTAAAGATGTCTACCTTATTTTCATTTTGACCTTTACATAGATCGTATCCTTTTTAGATTAAACAAAATCCCTATGGAGAGCAGGCGGACCTATAGGTTGCTTTTACTCATTATGTGTTAAGGGTTTTGAAACTAAGTTTGATCCATATTATTCATGTATCCTTTGGTCTCAAAATTACCTTATTAACTATTGGTTTATTTTAGGTAGGCCTTAAGCCTCTCATACACCTCTGCCCCTCCCTTTAGGCTTGAAACTGACCTATCCTCAGCTTGTAACCTGTAGGTGGCCTTTAAAGGATGAAGGATGTATTTTGGTTTAAGACCTCACTCCAAACTAAATGATCCTCTCTTATATATTAAAATTTTTTCATATCCCAAATTAGGCTTAGATAATATTTACACATACTTTGAACCTTCATTGTATGCACTTTTAGCTCACACCTTTCAAGGCATGGTTGTAGGTGCTCATTAGGATTAGGTTTCAGCATAAAGTATTGAACTTAGTCCTTTTAAACCTTGTCATGATCTTTAAATTATCTAATATTCATGGAATATTCATTATCACTATCCTACAAGCTTTGTTTACTACTTCATGGCATTTTCAACCTTCTTGTCTTCCTAAATATGTACACCGTCCTATAGCTAGTTACTTGACCGTGAACTCAGTCCCATTTGACCCTTATTAGATATTTAAACACACTTAGATAATTTCATCTTATGAATTATCCTTCATCGGTATTGAGGTTAGTATTCCTATTTGGAGTTGCCTTATTAGAAGGCAATTATATTTTAGTTCATGCATAAGACCAATAGGCCTAGGGCTTGTACGTCTCTTATTACTTAGATAGGCTACTTAGCGATCCAATTTGAGTCATTATACCCTTTTATAATTTTATCAAATCTTGTGTTCTTGTTTGACACTTCTCCATACATCGTAGGTCCTTCAACCATGCATCGTATCATCTTCACTTGTCCTTAGAATCCATACAAACCTATAGGTACAATCAACCCATATATAGGGTCTGTGTGTTGAAAAGAGATATTTATCTATTTTATATCACTTTATGATGGTAGTGGGGAAGTAAAGACCATATTAATGCATGAATAGATGTATCAAGTCATCCTCATATCTCTAAACATTTTCAACCTACTTTTATAGTTTGTATAGGCCTGTATATAGAAGAGACACTTTTGAATCTCATTGGAAGGTGGGCTTAGACTGCTATCTTCATCTTCCCATACTTTTAATAGTATAGTGTTATCTTATAACCTTATATTATGATATAGTATAGGTATTTGAGCCAAAATTGGCAATAAATCATGTAATGGACTGTTCAAATATTGACAATGTTTTCAAATACCAAACACTTGAAGTTTATGAACAAGAGTCACACCTTAGGGAAGTAGCCATGAAATCCATGAAGTTGAGGGATTTACCATTATTCATGAATAATTTATAGCCTATAAATATGATAAGTATCTTGGACAAAAATAATGTCGCATTAGGATCCACTAAAACACCTTGTACATCAAGACACTTTTCCTCCAAGTCAAAACACTTCATGGAGATGAGTTAGCTAATGAAACCACCATGAAAAGGATTTGGGTGACCTATAAAAATATCCCTCAAAACCATTATTCTCCATCTATTTATACACTAAATAAATAAATTCAAGAATTAACTCTGGTTAGACGGATAGGACATAATGACATGTTATCACTGTTAATGATTGTTCATAAATAAGAGGGTATCAATCTAAAAAATAATGCTACTAATTTGAATATTACTAGTAACCCTTAAAATTGAAAAAAAATTTATGTCATGACTCTCTCTCTCTCTCTCTCTCTCTCTCTCTCTCTCTCTCTCTCTCTCTCTCTCTCTCTCTCTCTCTCTCTCTCTCTCTCTCTCTCTCTCTCTCTCTCTCTCTCTCTCTCTCTCTCTCTCTCTCTCTCTCTCTCTCTCTCTCTCTCTACCATTCACTTAAAACTTGCCTCTCTAAACTTATGAAGGTAATGATGGGGGATAAAGAGTTATTAAAGTGTTAGTTCAACATAAAACTTGGTTCAAATATATAAAATGATCTGAGAGAGCTGAAGAGATACTTAAAAACCATTTAGAACTTAAATATGATATTTCAAGTTCATAAAAGTGCCTAAAAGTGATTGCAAAGTGTCATTTTGCTTAGTTTAGGTTTTGAACTATACATGTTGTTAGTCTCTAACCATCCCTAAACGTTTTATAACCCATTTATGACATTAGGTATGTTATTAATCTTATTTAAATGTGTTTTCAATGAATGGTATATGAAACTCATACACATAGGATAAAAGGTGGCCAAATTGTCATTTTCGCACAATTTAACATAGTAAAAGGTCAATGGATGATAATATGACTTTAATGACATATAAATAAACTTTTATAGTGAATCTAAAAAATACCAAACCCTTGATCATGTTTTAAAATATTAAGACCTTGAAAATGACCCCTAAGAGTAGGCAAGTGAACATAATACGAAAATTTAGACAATGCTAGACAAGGATAAATATGACTACATGGAAGTATTTAAGACCATGACAAGACCATGATAAACATTTTATAACCCTATGAATTTTCAACCTATGGGGTGACCAATTTTTAATTTAGGTCAAAATTTGGTCAATAATTTAGAAATTTATAGGGGTAGCATGCTTTCAATGCTAATGGACCAATAGCCTTGTCCTTTGATTTGGAAATGGAGTCACTCTTATGCTACAATATAAAAATGATATGACTTACAAAGACTTCAAACTCACACAAAACCAAATAATAAATAAAAAATACACTACAATCAAGGTATTTAGGAAAAAATACACAGTAAAGACTCAAAACAACACACTTAATCTACTATGTACAAACCTCAAAACATGTTTGAGGTAATGAAACAATTCCTCTTACTAAAACTAGAGTCAAATAGAGTGTTTCTTGAGTCATAGCTGCTCCATGAGAATAAGTCACCATATGATGGATGTTTTTCAAAGAAAATTTTCTTTGAATGTGATAAAAGGATTTACCACTCATGGGTCCTATTCTATATGCAATTATACCACTTTCAACTCTTTTGAATGGTCCTCTTAGCTCCTCATTAAATCTACTTGATAGTGGAACCTACTTGATCATTTTCATGCTCATTTAATGCTTATTAATTTGCTTCTTAGGATTCATAAAAGCTTCCTCAAATTTACCTTAATTTAGACCATGATGTACTTGGTGTATAGAGATGTCATTCTTTCCTTATTTCTTTTCAAACATGTTTGAAAGTGACTCAATATTATATTTATGCCTAGGTTACTCCTTAACCACATAAACCTCTATAGCCTGATTGCCTTCTTCTAAGACTGTAGTCCAATTTTTAGTGCCTTGACCCTACTATTTATTCTTATTAGGTCCACCAATGACCTTACTACAATTTCATGTTTCTTTTGAGAAAGAGTTGCCTTATTCAAATTATTGAACTATGGCATAAAACTTCTTGTTCCCAAAATCTATCACTCATTTTTTTGGGACAACATATGAACTATTTTGGTCTTGCATACCAAAATTCTATCTTCCCTTCTCAAAAATTGTTTTGAGCATTCTAATTCTTCATTATTCAAGATTTTCTAGTTAATGGACTAGCAAGTCCAACAGGTTTAATGACTTTGACAGATGAGCTCTCGCAAAGAAACAAGTTCCCAACACTTAGGAAATTTCAAGATAGGTTCAACACCAAAGTCCAGCCAAAAGGTCCATCAGCAAGCTTCAAACAAAGGATTAAATCATTGAACCATGAAACCCTACTTCGAAAAGGTTCAAAGGTTTAAAGGGTTCAAAACTTCAATGACATCAGCAAGCTTAAAGAGTTACCCTGAAGGACACTTAAGGACCCCAAAGGGTATGTACCCTTGCGGGGGGCACTTAGCAACTAGGAAATGGACCCTTTTGAGCCCTGAACGGACACCTTCCCTTCAGGAGGTTCCAAAGATATTAAGCCAAAGGAATGTTTCTATGGACTCTGTAGGCTGGGTTCTATACGCCAATTTCTACGGACTCCTGAGGATTATTTCTATGGACTCTATAGTTTGATTTCTATGAACTCCATAGGTTGATTTCTACAAGCTCCATAGGTTAGATTCTACAGACTCGAAAGACTTAGAGAAAATGAAGGCTTCTAAGAAATAAGATGAATTGTGGAACCTTGAACCAAAATGGTTCAAAGGTTCAATAGGCTCAATAGTTTAAAGAAAGCTCTGAGAAAAGAAAAGTGAATGAACTAGGAAAGCAAATGAACCAGAGAAGTGATGGAACCAAGGAGCTGAGAAGGCCACCTGAACCATTGAAATAGTGAACCAATCACATCCCTATGAATGTCAAATTTAGGGTAGTAAAATATCCATTGATTTTCAAATGTGGCGTAGAACTTGAAAACAAACTCAAGGACTAGCTGAAGAGGGAGCCGAAAGAGTTGGTTGAAAGGGAAAAGATAGCCGAAGAGATCAAATTGCAATAAGAAAGAGGGAAAGACCAAAAATATCTATGCAAGAGTTATTCCAGTAGGTGGAATAGTCCAATAAATAGATATTTGAGCTTGCAAACATTAAACATATATTTAGTGAAAGACCAGACAACCAATGCTGAGGAGAAGACATTCGAGACAAATCAACATGCCACAGTTAAGATAGATGCCCTGCTTTTCTTGGCTACTATATATTGTAATCTCTTATTTTATGAAAAGGAGATCTTTTTAGTTATAGAAGCAAAACTCTACCAAAATTATGAGGCAATCACTAAGACATTGAGCTCAGATTATTAATCATATTTATTTATTTGAATGAGAAAGCAAGTTACTTTTAGACTTTGTGCTATAATATCATGTGTCATTTAGGAGATTGTTCTTATTTCTATTTCTTGAATGTGTTCTTATCCATTTTAATGAAATAAGTAGAACTAGTGGAAGTAATCAGGAAGCTGTCCTAAAGCCAACTATGGAGAGACTTTGTGCTGCCAAGACTATCTTTAGTGTGTGTGTTTTTAGTTTATTTCTATGTAGAGGATATTGGGATGACTTTGTGCCCCCATTATTCTTATTATTTCACTCTTGGGTAGTTGAGGTGGAGACTTTGTGTTACACCTCATTTTTTAAGTTATTATGCCCCCTGTTACCAGTTACTTGTTACCTATTAGAAAGAACTCCTACTATTTGTTGCAAGACCACTTTTGAAAGAAGAGAAGAGCCTTCAGTGTTTTCACTTGGATTTCTCCTTTGTTTGTGAACATCATCTCTAAAAAAAGAGATATGGATGGTTTTGTCTTATGCCTGAGTGTTATTTTTTGCATATATATATATATATACATATATACATATATATATATATATATATATATATATATATACATATATACATATATATATATACATATATATATATATATACATATACATATACATATATATATATATATATATATATACATATATATATATATATATATATATATACATATATATATATATATATACATATATATATATATATATATATATATATATATATATATATACCCTCATATTTATAAGGAACCTCCCCTTAATAAGAGGAGATATTTTTCCCCTTTTGATGTGGTAAACCTACACATCTTGTCGACCGATCTCCCTTACTATGGTTGAAATGACCTATTTTACTCATTAGTTAGCTGGTGACAAAATATCCACCCAATAGTTTTTTGGTGACTCTGCTAGAGAAGAACGAGCAATTTCAGTTCTTTTCCTTATCCATTTTCTCCATTGGGGAGTAACGCGAAGTAGGAGAGAACACTACCAGCTTCATGCCAATAGTTTTTTGGTGAATCTACTGGGGATCGATGAACATTTAAAATCCTTTTCTAGTCTATTCAAATTGAAGCATTTCATATCACTGGGGAACAACTTGAAGTAGGAAAGAACACTGGCAGTTTCACGCCAACAGTTTTTTGGTGACTCCACTAGAGAACGTAGCAATTTTGTGCAATTTGAAGCCTCAAGCTTCAGATTGAAGCATCAGCTATGTCTTATCCATTATCATTATAGCCTTATCCATTTTCATTATATAATATGGTCTGAAAACCAAAGCCACTTGGGATCAAATGTTTCACTTCTTTTTTCCATTTTCCTCTAGCTCCACACCAAATTCTTTTTCATGACTCTACTGCGGAAGAACGAGCAGTTTCAATTCTTTTCCTTATCCATTTTCTCCATTGGGGAAAAATTTGAAGTAGGAAAGAACACTTCTAGCTTCATGCCAACAATTTTGGGCAACTTTGCTGGGGAAGAACGAGGAGTTTGGAGCCTCAAGCTCCATGCTGAAGCAGGGCCAGTTCTTTTCCATTTTTACTCTACAATCTGGTAGCTCCACACTATATAAGAAGCTAGAAATCTCAAGGTGTTGTTGAACCTATTTTTGATTTGGTGCAGCAAAGCAATTTTTATTTGTTTCCTCCACAACCTCAACTTCAACAAAATAGGAGTCTTCCTCCTACCAACACCAAGTCACTAATACAAGGTAGAGCTTCTTTTTCCTATGCTAGCAGAGCTTTGCCCATACATACCCCATCAAGATTTGTTATTCCCCCTTTCCATAACCATATAATGGAAGTTCAAGGCCCCTGGGGTAACTCTTTTGGCCCACTCAATTTAACTCCACCTCTACATGAGTTACTACGTAGTTCAAGGAAGAATTTCCCAAAATTATTTTGTGATGGGAGAGTTCATCCTAATGAACATATTAAAGACTTCAGCATAGCCTGTGGTGTGATAGGCATGGAGTATGGGGATGTAGCAATCAGGCTATTTGTGGAAACATTGCAAGGTGTTATTGTAGACTAGTTCTACCATCTGCAGGCCCAGACTGTCACTGACTGAAACACCCTCAAAGCTGAATTTGAAGCAAGGTTCAAGCCTAAAGAAGATGCACATGCCTTGCTGTTCCAGCTCACATAGATGAAGAAAGAACCTCATCAACCTATGAGGGACTTCATTGCTATGTTTGACAAACTGAGGAATGTGATCCCTATAATTTCTCAGCCAACACCTGAGAACCTTAAATGTTTCTTCATCAACTCACAGCTTCCTGAAGTGAGTCTTTTGCTAAGACATGTTGGCCACATAGACCTTGTTGCTGCTCAAGATTTGGCCACTGAGGTAGAATATGACCTTATCTTGGCAGGTAAAATAAGGACAGACCGTAATAGAGGTAAATGTGCTCATCTTCTGAATATCTATCTATAGGTACCACATATCTAATGGTGTAAAAATTGGCAAATGAGTTGCTGGCTCTTAAAAATCAAATGGCACAAGAGATGTCATTTCCCCCTTTGTACAGAGATATACCAAGGAGGACATTCCCCAATCAGTCATACCAGGGTAATGTTGCCAAGAATCAAGGGTAGCAAAATAGTCTTCCTCCCACTCAGGGAAAATTTGCCATTGAAGCACCTTCAACCAATTTAGCAGGTGGATGTCATGAAGCAGAATCAAATTTCTCCTTCCAGCCTAAGCTGAACCCATAAAATGATGTTGATCTCTTTACAGAAGACCAAGAAGAATCAATTGGTGACTCCAACATTAGTTTCCTAAATTACCAGGATGAACCTAGAAGTGAAGGTAAACCAGTTGAGGGATCATATGTTGTATTCACCTAGTCCAAGAAATAGTTAGCCTAGCAAGCTGATAAAGAAAAAATAGAGGAGTGACCTCAGACTACAATTTCAATTTCCAAATGAGGAACTTCTCTGCCTTTCCAGCCAAAGGACCTGGTGATTGCTAAAATAGTAAGTACCCTAAACATTTATGCACCTTCAACTTCAAATTCATAGATCAATACCATGCCTCCTAAAAACTAGAAGGATAAAATCCCTTCCCTTGTTCATAATTCATTTCAGACATTTGACATAGTCGACCATGTCAAGAAAACTAAAATTCAGATGTCTAAATTTGAATTCCTGCAATCCAACCCTGAGTAGTTGGATAAGTTAGTGGAATGTGTGAAGAATAAAACTATCCATATAGGACCATCTATTCAAAAGGTGACTCCCACATCCACCTGTAATAATCTTGTCATTGCTCCTCCTACTACTCTTGATAAGACTAAATTGTTTTATGTCTCCTTACTGATAAATGGACACCGACTGAATAAATGCATCATAGACTCAGGTGCATCAGACAATGTCATGCCTACCAAAGTGGTAGAATCCCTTAGTCTCACACTGACTAAGACATTTTGGAGATGTTTCTCCATGGATAACAAATAAGTGCCATTGCTGGGACAAATCAAGGATGCCCAATTTGCATTTGCAGCATTCTTGGAAAAGAGAATCAAGATGATAGTCCTGGTGGCTGACATCCCAGCCTCATACGGCATCCTTCTTGGGAAATTTTTTTGCAAGGATGTTTATGCAAAATTGAGAATGGACCTATCTGAGGTGAGGATCCCTGTTAAAGGCATCATGTAGAAGATGCTTCCTAAGAAAGAGGCAAAATATCTTGTCACCCAAATGTCAGTACCTGAAGCTCAAACTCTATTTGAGTTTTTAGATAGGGGTAATTATTTTTTATCTACTGAATACTTTCCTATTATAGTAGACAAAAATCCTATAGGTGGTGATCTAAAAATTGATTCAAACAACACATCAGAAGAATTGGTAGGGCACAATATAGATGAAAAAATATCTTCCCTCTCTAGTGAGGACAAATCTGATAGAAGATCAATTTTTGATGATGTTTGGATCCTAAAATTTGATGGTATCAATTCTTCTACTGGTTCAAGAGCCTAGATTCTGTTGATATATCCCCAAGGAGATATTTTTCCTTCTTCATATAATTTGCAGTTTAACAACACCAATATCACTGTCAAGTATGAATCTCTGTTACTCAAGTTGAAGGCAGCTCGAGATAGAGGTGTTAAACTCCTTCAAGCTAAAGGAGACACTAAACTGATGGTTTATCAGGTGAGGAACTTGTGTCAAACCAAGAACAAAAGATTATGGCACTATCAAAATTTGGTATGGGATTATATTCAAAGTTTTGATGCTTTCAATATATCTGTAGTACCTAGGGAGCTTCATAATCATGCAAATTCATTAGCTGACCCTGTGACCTACAGGTTCCTCACCCTAATTTCAAATATAATAGGTACACTATCAAACTAGGCTTTTGACCAAGTGTCCTTGATAAAGCTAACCATTGGCAGGTGTTTGATGATGATAATCAAATAATGTGCTTCACTAAACTAGAAGAGCAATAAGCTATGGTATTGGACCATACTGCTATGCACCAAAGTTAGGAAAAGAAACTCTTCTACAAGAGAACAAGGATTCATGATTTTTAGACTAGAAATCAAGTCTTGTTGTGGGGCAAGAGGAGAGAACCAAAAGGAATGCATAGAAAATTTGATTCTTAGTGTAGAGGTCCATTCACCAATCATCACTTCTAGGGATAAAATGGTTTCTTGTAGATATATCAAGAGAGAATGCCATTTTCATTGTCTCATCATGGGTGGCATTTGAATCACTTCAATTCTTGAAGTATCAAATAAGATCATTTATATATATATATATATATATATATATATATATATATATATATATATATATATAGTCTTTAGTTCTATTTTGTGCTTTTTATTTTCATTTTTGGCACCTTTCTTTTTTGGGTAGCATGACTCTGTAGCCAAATGGCATACTTAAAGGCACTAGAGATTCTAGTTTCTACTCCCCTTAGCTATTTCAAAATTTTTACTAAAGGAATTTCCCTAATTGGAGCTAGCTGTTGTTCCCAAAATTTGTCACTCATTTTTTTGGGACAACATATGAACTATTTGGTCTTGAAGGCCAAAATTCTATCTTACCTTCTCAAAAATTGTTTTGAGCATTCAAATTCTTCATTATTTAAGATTTTTTAGTTAAGGGACTAGTAGGTTCAATAGGTTCAATGACTTTGACAGGTGAGCTCTCACAAAGAAATAAGTTCCCAACACTTAGGCAATTTCAAGATAGGTTCAATGTCAGAGTTCAACCAAAAGGTCCATTGATAAGCTTCAAAAAAAGGATTGAACCATTGAAGCATTGAACCCTACTTCTAAAAGGTTCAACGGGTTCAAAATTTAAGTGACATCAGCAAGCTTAAAGAGTTAAGCACTTTGGCAAAAGTTTAAAGTTTAACCGCTTTAGGCAAGTTCAACAGCTTTGAAAGACTTAGAGAAAAGAAAGAGGATTGAACCATTGAACTATTGAAGCTTGAACCAAAAATGTTCAAAAGTTCAAAGTTTTAGTGCGGTTGGTTCAAATAGGTTGGTTCAAGTGGTCAGTTAAATAAATGAAACACAAGATTAAACCATTGAACCATTGATTGGTTCAATTGGTCAGTTCAATCGAATGGTTCAAAGGAGTGCCCCAAAGCCAAAAGGGTAAGTGCCCTTGCGAAAGGCAGTGAACCAGAGGAAACAAAAAGATATCCTTCAAAAAGATTTTTTGTGATGTATTTTACAAGGCAAATCCTTCAAATAAAATGTTCGAAGGAGTTCCTTCAGACATTTTTGTCTGAAGAAACAATCAAAAGCCCGACAGAAGGTGGCTAAGGCAAGGAAAGATTTCCTTCAGACAAAATGTCTGAAGGAATTAAAAAGGAAGACCACCTGAAGACCACCTGAAGGACCTCAAAGGACCTCGAAGGGAAGGTACCCTTACGGGGGGCTCTTAGTGACCAAGAAATCAAACTTCTCGAGGCTTTAAGGGACACCTTCCCTTTAAGAGGTTCCAAAGGAATTAATTTGAAGGAATGTTTCTATAGACTCTGCAGACCCATTTCTATGGACTCATTTCTATAGACTCTGTAGGCTAGGTTCTACATGTCTATTTATATGTACTCTTGAGGCTTATTTCTATGGACTCCATAGGTTGATTTCTACAGACTCCCCAGGCTGGATTCTATAGACTCGAAAGACTTAGAGAAAATGAAGGCTTCTAAGAAAGAAGATGAACTATTGAACCTTGAACTAAAATGGTTCAAACGTTAAATGGGTTCAACGATTCAAAGAAATCTCTGAGCAAAGGAAAGTGAATGAACTAGGAAAGTGAATGAACTAGAGAAGGGATGGAACCAAGGAGCCAAGAAGGCCACCCAAACCATTAAAATACTGAACCAATGATGTCCCCATGAACATCAAATTTAGGGTACTAAAATATCCATTTATTTTCAAATGTGGCATGGAACTTGAAAACAAACTCAACAACCAGCTGAAGAGGGAGCTGAAAAATCTAGTTGAAAGGGAAAAGATAGCTCATAGGCTCAAATTGCAATAGGAAAGAGGGAAAGACCATAAATATCTATGTAGAAGTTATTCCAGTAGGTGGAATAGTCTACCAAATAGATATTTGAGCTTGCAAACATTAAATCTGTGGCCTATTTTTCTTCTTTGGAGTAAAGGTGATATGGACAGCTATGTAGATATTTGGTGAAACAACAGACAACCCATGCTGAGGAGAAGACATTTGAGATGAATCAACATGCCATAATTAAGGTAGATGCCCTGTTTTAGCATGGCCCTCTTTGAAAAAACTAAAAATGCATTCAAAGCATTGAATGCAGCATGGGCCATTCCATGAAACAAAGCACCAATCCTTTCTTGGATACTATATATTTTAATGTCTTATTTTATGCAAAGGAGATATTTTTGGTTATAGAAGCAAAACTCTACCAAAATTGTGAGGTGATCATTGAGACTTTGAGCTCAGATTGTTAATCATATTTTTTTGTTTGAATGAGAAAGAAAGTTACTTTCAGAATTTGTGCTGCAATAGCTTGTGTCATTTGGGAGATTGTTCTTATGTCTATTTCTTGAATGAGTTCTTTTCGATTTTAATGAAATAAGTAGAACTAGTGAAAGTAATTAGGAAGGTGTCTTGAAGCCAACTATGGAGAGACTTTATGCTGCCACAACTATATTTAATGTGCGTGTTTTTAGTTTATTTCTGTGTAAAGGATCTTGAGATGACTTTGTGGCCCATTATTCTTCATATTTCACTCTTGGGCAGTCGAGGTGGGGACTTTGTGCTACACCTCATTCTACTGGTTACTATGCCCCCTATTACCAGTTACTTGTTACTTATTAGAAAGAACTCTTGTTGTTTGCTACAAGAACACTTATGAAAGAAGAGAAGTGCCTTCAGTTTTTTCACCTGGATTTCTCCTTTGTTTGTGAACATCATCTCTGCAAAAAGAGAGATGGATGGTGTTTTCCTACCCCTGAGTGTTATTTTATGCACATATATAGTATATAGCCCCTCATATTTATAGGTAACCTCCCCTTGATGAGAGGAGATATTTATCCCCTTTTTATGTGGTAAACCTGCACATCTATCTGACCAATCTCTCTTGTTGTGGTTGAAATGACCTATTTTTCTCATCAATTAGCTGGTGATAAAACATTCACCCAATAGAACTCCTGCCATAGATCACCACACTCTTCATAACTGTCACACTCATGAGCTTCTTCATTTTGAGCAAGAAAAAATGTACCATATTCTTGATTATCGAGATCTATCACAATTGGAAACTTATCGTCATCATCCATATGAAGATAATAGTTACCCATTATATCTTGCATGAGGGAGACATGAAGACTTACCTCAATACACTGATCATCCTCCTCATGAATGATATATGTGCCAAGACATGTCTCTTCAATGAAAGCATAGGGATTGGTTTCACTATATTTTTGTGTTTAGTTTTTTTCCATTAGAAAAAATAACAAGCATAAGAGAGGGGTGTGGTTTAGAAGAACCTAGTTTCATCATGCACTCATGATCTGATCAATTTTAGATACCCCTCTTTGGCTCAGGAAGATGACCTAAAAATAAGAGAATAACTATAAAAGGGTGGATTAGTAAGATATATGGGTGGATTTCATAGTGAAAGATAGATGCAAGAACTAGCCTTCCTTAGAGGCTATGAATCCACTCTTTAAACAATTAAGTTCTAAGAAATAGAAATAGGTGCTTGCATGAAATAATAGAAGGTACTAAAATAAATGCAAGAAATGCTAGAAGGGAACAAGGGATTTTGATTAAAACAAAAATAAATTATTGAAAACTAATGCTAAAATGCTCAAACCTCTTTTAGAAAATAGCTTAGGCCTCTGTGATGTGACAAAAAAATAAAAACTAGAATTTGGATGAAGGCTAATAGGAAATAATTACTTGTTGTGTTTTGGAAAATAAAACACATAGTGATTGATGTTAGTCACTGTATAATCAATCTTGGTTAAGGAAAACACTATCGATCGAGGGATGACCAATGTAAATTAGAGATACCCTATGTTGGTCTTTGTTAGTACTAGTTTGGGTAAAAATGAATGTTGGGTTGGTTTTAGAAAGGTCTATATAGATTATTTATAGGTTAGGGAATGGTCATAAAGGAAAAGTAAGTTATTAGAAGTATCAAACTTAGAGGTTGGATATTAAATTGATTGAGATGGCCTATGGGTGCTTGGTAGAAGGTGAAGTGCTTGGAGCTACATAATCAAACATAAAGGGGAATATGAGAGAAATGGGGAAATGGGTAAAAAATAATAAAATAATTTAAAATTAACAACTTAACTTGATGCAAGTTCAAATAATTAGCTTTAGTTTTGGCTAGCTTGGACAAATGGTAATGTTGGGTGCACACTGTATGGGATCCTTAAGCAATGTAGGTAGAGTAATGGTGTTTGAGATTTTTATGATGAGTTGTTGAGGCACTTTGATGTCTTTTGACTGGTTACTAGTTCACTTAGAAGCTTTGATTCACTTGAGAGCTTATATTCTCACACAAAATATTATTTCAACCTCTTCAAGCAAGGTCTTTGGGTAGAATTAAGTAACTAATGTCGATCTTATTCAACTAGTGTCGATTGAGGGGTGATAGATGTTGGTCAAGGACAATAAGTCCAAAATTGCTAAATTTAGTTTGTTACACTTAAAGCTAATTCTTAAGACCAATGTAAATTATTTGAGTTAATAAAGGAATCATTATCATGCATGACGAATAAGTCTAAGGGGTTAGGGCATTAAATTCTTAAGTAATAAATAGTCCTAAGACTAGGTATCGATCAATTAGCCATGGGTTTGGGTAGGAGGTGTAAATAGGCATATTTAAAATAATTAACTTATTTAAATTAGATAAATGGGGTAAGCGGGTGTGTTTAAGGATTTTAATAATTAGTCCAAACTCTAGGGGGGTCAAGGGGCATTTTATAATGACTAGAATTATGTAACTTTCTAGTGTCTACATTTTCCCCCTTCTTATTATATAGGCTAGATCCTCAAGATAAAAAATAAAAATAATAAGTGCAATGGAAAGTTGAATGCCTTAAGTATGGGAGGAGGTGTTCCCACTTAAACTAGGATGCGATGAGGTGAAAACAAATTTAGGTGTAGTTTTGATAAGTGTATATGAGTGTCAAAGAGACTAGGATGGTATGAATTGGAAAATAAGGTTGCACTAAGGAGAACAAGTGATAAGTTAACTAGGCCACCACATTAGTCATAAGAAATATGGGTGTACATATAAATTCAAGTCTATAAACCAAGGATTTTGTGGTTAGGGGCCAAAAATTGGGTGATCCTAATAATGCCTAAAATGGTCACAAGTGATGGAGATGTAATTTGGTATGTTATAAAGTTGATAAAATTTCTACATAATAAAGGTCATGATAGAGTAGAATGTCATATATAAAGATGGGTGAAATGTCTAATTGTAACAAAAGTAATGTTGGGTTCATTCATAAAATGAATTAAACAAGTGAGATAGTAACTAAAGAAATGCCTCAATTGGTTGGGTAGTTATTAGTAAATGGGTATTTTAGGGTGAAAATGGAAGGGAGGGGGTTCAAAACCCTAATGTGATCAGCTAATACCGATCAAGGTCAATTGACATTGGTTGAAATGACTTAAGTGATGACCAACAATGGTCACCAACCAAACCCTAAAAGGGGCTTAGAAACCTAAAAAGGTCAAAACATTTTATTTTTGGCCATTTGTGTTTGTTGATTGCCAATTATCCTTTGTCTCAAGTGAAAATTATAGGGACAAACATAAATTTGTGATTGTGACTTGTTGAGTATGTTTGAATAAGAGTTGAGTGAGAGTTAGAGTGGGCACTAAGTTGGGAGGTGGAGGCAAGATTGGATAGAGGTCTATAAGATATGGTGAGTGGGTAGATGAGCTAGGGGTGGAGGATGAGCAATAATTATGAAATGGGTTCTACTATGGAGGCACACGTAAAATGAGGTAGGTATCTAGTTTACATGAAATGTGCGGTTTGAGGTATGAGAGGTAAATTTAGAGTGTAAGGGAGGGAATTGTAATTAATATTATGATTAAAAATAAAAATAGGATAGGGGAAGAAATCAAGGTTTTGATTGTTTTTAATGTAGTTAGGTAGGGAAGAAGGGTTTTGGGTTCATTGATCATTGTCCACAATAACTGATGTTGGTCACTATCATTAGACCTTGATTGATAGGGATTTGGTATTATTTGAAACAAAGACTAAAACTGATCCATAACCCTAGCTAATGTTAGTTGACGATTGACTGATAATGATCGACATCAATTCTTTAAAAAAAGTGTAAAGGGATGAAGAGTGGTTAAAGAGGTTTAAAGTGAAATAATAATGGTGAAGTAAACTTAGAGTGTGGTTGGGCCTTGCTTAGGAATAACATTTACATGTAGGCATGGGATGAGTGGGTTGTAAGTGAAGAGATTGGTAGGGGTAGTTTGGATAGTTGGAATGTTTGCATGATTTTAAGAAAGTGTAAGATAAGCTAAATCATTTATCTAACCTTGCAGGAAAGGGATATACTAGTGATGCAAGATCGAGTGTCATCACTATTGGAATATGTAGGTAGAAATATGAATAATTTAGATTGGATAAGATGATAGTAGTGGGATTTGGGGCATATGATATTATTGACACTTACCATGAGATGCAGTGATGATGGTAGCACACATCAAGAAATGGGACCCAAATAGAAACACCTTCATGTTGTTTATGGGAGAGACCACAATATTAATAGAGTAAATTCATAATATTTTGAGACTACCTATACATGATCCAGTGATGGAGCTGATCCAGAGTGTTTAATAAGGTGCTTACATGGACAAGATAGTTGGAGAGGATTTTGTAGAGGTGAGATGGCATGCAGGGGGTTTTTATTTCAAGTATTTGTATCACATCGATAGGGAGGGGAGATGACTAATGATGATGAGGATGATATCCATCACTTGATATGCACTTCTAGACTCAAGTGGAGATAGATTTCGTTGGGCTTTGATAAGTGTTTTAATATACATAATAGAGGATCATATAATATTTGCATGGGCCCTAACACTATTAGTATAGATATATTGGGAGTTTTGGGGGTATTAGGTACATATACATTATGGTATGAGCATATGCTTTATATTTCACTACTAGGTATTTGATCATATCATTTTTTCATGACTAGTTGGGCTTCCATGGCATACATGGGATCGGGATAGGGTCAAATTTAGCTTTATGAGATGGTGAACAGATATGGAACTGTCCTAAATAAGAGTGGAGACATAGGACTTGGATTGATTTAGATAGTGGTTAGGTGCACTGGTGGATGGGGAGGTTATTTGGTGACCATACATAAGATTCTCATCATATTTGGTACTTGGTTTATATACATTTGTTGTGTAGAGATTTAAATTGATGTATCGAGGGTGATAGTAGGAGATATAGTTCATTCCCTTTGATCAAGTGAGGAGGTAGTTTGGTTTGATATAGGGTATTTTGAGGGAATTTCTTAGATATAGGGGTGAGGATGTAGAGACAACATTACCTCCACCACAGACAACTAAGGATGAGATTGTGTATGAAGAGATACTAGTTGTTGTATGTGTATATGATGTAAAGATACTATGGTGGTAGAGATAATATACTATAATAGTTGGGGGAGAAGAGGATTAGGGTCAAGTTGGAGGTGAAATTGGAAAAAAATAGGATATTGACATGGAGATGGAAGTCAAGGGTGATTAGGGTTATGTAGATGACCTTGATAGATAGGTGGTTATAGCTGAGAAGGATAGGGTTAGAGAGACATTCATCATGACATAGGAAGGGATACATTCCATGACATTAGAGAGGGATACGGTATAAGGAGAACTATCAATGAGAACTCAAGAGATATATACTCTCTATGGGCATGTTACTATCATCACTTAAGAGAGAGAACATGTATGAGGATAGGTAATGACCCTCACAAAGGAGAGGGATCATGCATGAGCTCAATTGGCCATTATTATCTAGGAGAGGGATGTAACATAGAGATAGGTAACCACCATCACATAGGATAAGGATGGGCTACCGGCAAAAATAACCTTGATATGAGAAAAGAGAGAATCTATTATATAGGTAGGGGGATGAGCACATTCAGGACCATCTTAGATGATCCAAGTGTCTAGTTATGTGGCCACAATAGAGGAGATGAGATATTATGAGGCACTTATCTTCACCCAAAATCTAGATGCGCCTTGGTATGTTGAGTATGTAGTAGAGTAGGTTATGGGAGGGAGACTTATAAGTGTGACACCTAGTGAGTGGGAAGCATCTACAGGTGTTCAAATGGGTCCTCTAGATGGGTGGTCTCCATAGGCTAGTAGTACCCCTGTACCATAGACCTAATTAGAGTTTTATTGTATTTATATGATTTTGATTCTAGCCTACAAGTTGATTTAGCTAGATGTACATATCATTTTGAGATACATGGACATTCATATATATATATATATATATATATATATATATATATATATATATATATATATATATATATATATATATATTATTTGATTCGCATTATGATATTGTGATCTTGATGTATGTTATTTATGGTTATGGTTAATATAGGTTCATGTGATGATTCATTATAATATGTTTATGATGTTTATATGTGGTGATTTATTAAGCATTACTCTTATTAGTATGTGTATGCTTAATTAGATGTTTGAAATTTAAATTAATCAACTTATGTGATCTCATATTTAGATAGATATGTGATGGATAACATATTTACATGACTCATTTATTTAGTGTTTATAAAAATCATGAAATGATTTATATTAACTTTATGATAAAAGTTATAATGGATAAAATGTGATAGAATTAAGTTGATTAATGTGATGATCACTAAGATTGTTTAGGTAGATGAAATGGTAATGAATTAACATGAGATGGTGATTTTTAATTAGAATGGTTTCATGATTAAAAAAAAATTAAATAAATGATGTGACAGGATAATGATAATCACTTAATAAAACACATAATGCATTTAAATGTTATGATTTCATTTATTTGGATGAGAGCTGATTTCAAAATGTGAATGACTAATATTAACATATAAATTAAGTTTGGATAACAAAACTATATGTAAGAAAAGAGAGGAATGGTAAAATAATAAAAAGACAAACACCTTAATGAATGTATCAACAAGAAGGTATGAGAGATAAGAAGAGACACGATGCTCTATAATTGAGAAGGACAAAAAATAGGAAGTTAGATCAGCTTATGAACCTAATCCCTTCACATGATTCACATTAGCATTTGTTGGTTTGTTAAGAATTTTCTTGATCACGTAGTGTCAAGTAAGCTCAAAATCCCTTATATTATGGAGGGTTAAAGGGTTTATGGATGAAAATGGAACCTTCTTGAGGGGCTATATTTCACCTTATATAGGTTATCTAAGATCCATTACAAATAAGTCTATGTCTTACCTTGTGTAGACTGATTGATGTGAGAAGTCTATGTTTTGGATTTTATGAAAGTTGATTGCAGTTTTAATTTTTTTTTTTTTTTATGGTTTTTTATAATGAGTCTTTAGATGATTTGAGAGGTTGGGGAAGCTGATCAATGCAAGAAGATTCCATGAAATTGCCTACTTTGAAAAATATTAGACATAGCCATACTTCAAGGGAGTGGTCTAAGATTTTGACTTGTGGTAGGCTTTGATGGCTATACTTCAAGGGAGAAATATACCTTATTTTGAGCAATGTTATGAATTTTTTAAGCAACTATCCTTCAAGGGAGTAGTTTTCAATGCTAGAGATGACCCATAAGATGAAATATATTTCTATCTTTTTTTTCTTTAAACATAGACTTGCTTATATATACTTAAGGCTTACCTTTATGAAGGCAAAACTATGGCACAAAAAGGTTGAATTGTGGGTGAGAGGATGGTTTAAGAGACAATGACAATGGGATTTCATCCTATTAGAGATGAAAAGTATCCATGAGAATCATACCATGGGTAGATCCATAGTACCCATATTTAGGATTAAGGCTAAAACTATGATGGATAATCACATCTTCTCAAAGTTAGGTAATGAATGTAATAATCTCAAAAAATAAAGGATGAGCTTAAGTTAGATAAAAGGTGAGTTTGAACTATTTTAACAAAAGAATGGATACATATGCAAAGCATTGAGGGGATCGGGTTTTAACTTCCCTTTAAGAGATGACAACTGGTAAGCTTCCAACCCATACTTATGCATTATGATATATGGTCCAAGCCAATTGAAATAAAACTTACCATGTTTTCTTCTTTCCATATTAGTTACACTTTGATTTTCCTTTAAGACAAGGTGTCTAATATTGAATTGTCATTATTTTAGGTGCTTGTTATAATTACTCTTGATTCATTCTTGCCAGACATGAATATGGTTAAACACAACAAAATGATGTTCATCAAGTAGCTCAAGTTGGGCCAAATATTCTTGATAATAATCAACTTCAATGATGATATCCTTTAGGGATATAGAAAGAGAGAGAATGTGGACTTCAAGAGGTCAGATAGCCTCTACCACAAACATAAAATAGAAAGGGGTAGCACCCATAGGGATTTGAATTTTGGTTCAATATGCCCATAAGATGAAGGGAATGCGTAATTGCCAATCCCATCTAAATGCATTGACCATTTTAGTTAGTATTTTGTTAGAAGCTTTAGTATGTCCATTAGTTTGTGGATGATATGGTGATTACAAGCTTAATGTAATTCTAAATTTATCATAAATACCTTATACTTTTTTATTTTTAAAGGATTTACCATTGTTGATGATTATTTTATGAAGTACACTGAAGTGGCAGATAATATGATGGTTAATGAGGTTTACAATATTATAATTTTGGTTGAGATGAGAGGAATATCCTCCACCCACTTGGTAAAATATTCTATCAAAATGATGATAATATTATGGTGCTACAAAAAATGAGGGTTAATTTCACCAATGAGATCTAATCCCCACTGCGAGAAGGGCCAACAATGCTTAGAGACTTAGATATCATGCCTAGGAACATGATAAAAATTAGCATGTTACTGACATTTAACACACTTATTCATAATCAACAATAATTCTTAAAGGTAGGCCAATAATAGCCAAGGTGAAGAATTCTTTTATCAATAGCTAAACCACTAAAGTGTCCTCCATAAATCCCATCATGTTTTTCCTTGATAGTGTGAGAGATTTCATGACTATGTAGGCATCTAAAGAGAAGACTATCAAATCCTCACTTATAAATATTTCCCCCTCATATGGTATAACAATAGGTACCCTATATAAATTTTCGTCAACCATTTCTAGAGAGATTGAGAGGAATGATGGCTAAGTTAAGGTAGTCAAAGATTTGATTATACCAAATATCGGATTGGGCCTCTTTCACATTGAAAATGGAAGGGAGCTCTAATTTGGTGTAAGAGGGATCATTAACAATATGGATAGTGATAAAGAGTTTAGAATCAGAAGGTGCAAACAAGATTTGGGAAGTAAGAGAAGCCATCGTATCAATGAACTTGTTAGTAGAATGTGAAGTGGCTTGGATAATGTAATTATTAAACAACATCAAGATTGCATCCACTAGATATTTATAACATTATGAAACATCATTTTTACATTGGTAAGAACTATTTATTTGTTTGAACACAAGTTGAGAATCACTAAAAATGTTGATCAATTTGACTCCCAAAGATAAAGATGATTGGAGACCTATGACTAGGGCTTTGTACTCAGCCATGTTATTGGTGCAATCAAAATCAAGTTTAAAGGCTAAAGGTAAGGGATAACTATCAAGGGGAATAAAGATAATATTATTCCCCCCACCATGTTGACACTTTGATCCATAAAATAACATGGTCATCTGATAAGTATAATCCTCTTGGGAAAGAGTTATGATGGACTCATGAAGAAACTTAAGAGGAGGATGTTGATTTTCTGCTAAAGGTAATTTAGCCAAATGGTTGAAAATTATTTTCCCTTTGATTGAATTTTTCTAGAGGAATTCAAGATCAAACTCAATTAAAAGCTTGAGCCATCTATCCATACACTAATTTTGATATGGCTTAGAATGCATATACTTGAGTGGGTCCACATTAGTTATGACAAAGGTTTTATGGTTAAGAAGATAATGATGGAGTTTAGAAGACACAAAGACCAAATCAAGGCATAATTTCTTGGTATGGGTATATAAAGTTTCATACTCTATAATTATTTAACTTATATAGTATACTACTTGATCTTTATGTTGATCATCATGATGTATAAGCATGGCCACTAAGGAGTAGTCGGTGGTAGAAATGTAGAGGTAGAAATGTTGGTTCTATTTGGGAGGAAAAAGAATAGGTATGGAAAGAAGGTCTTATTTAAGTGAGTCAAAGGCCTTTTGATAATATTTTTTTCATCTAAAGGAGATATCTTTCTTAAGAAGGTGATGGAATGTTTGGCATCTATCAGATAACTAAGAGATGAAGTGGTGAATGGATTGGAGCTTCCCTTGTAAACTTCAGAGTTGGTTGAGGTTAGTTGAAGGAAGCATGTCAAGGATTTATTTGAATTTAGTAGGATCAACTTATATCCCATGGAGAGAGATAATAAATCTAATTAGTTTTCCTAAGAAGAACCTAAAGATGCGCTTCTTATGGTTAAGGTGGACATGAAAGTGGATAAGGCTTTCAAAAATAACCTTCAAGATTGCCAAATGATCCTTACAACATTTAGAATTTCCAAGGAGGTCATCTACATAGTCCTTTATGGCTTTATGAATAAGGCAATTAAAGACATAGGTCATGGCATATTGGTAGGTTCCACCAATGTTATTTAGACCAAAAGGCATGACTGTATAGTAGAAGATTACCCATGGGTTGATAAAGGAAGTTTTATGTTGATATTTTGGGGCAATCAAGATTATATTGTATCTTGAGAACCCATTTATAAGAGATTAAATCTCATGGTTGGTAGTAAGATCAATAAGTTGGTCAATGCTTGGCAAAGAGAATTCATATTTGGGATAATAAAGGTTAATATCTTGAAACTTAATATAAATATGAAGTCCCCCTATCACTTTGGTGATAGGAACAATATTTGAGATCCATTGGGGATAGTCAATGGGTTGGATAAAATTGATGAACAAGAGGCACTGAAGGTCTTATTTGACAAGAAGTGCTATATGAGGGTGAATCCTTTAAATCTTTTGCCTAAAACATTGGAATTGAGGGTGGTGACAATATTATGTATGAATATGGTGGGGTCAATTCTGGGCATATCACTATAAGACCAAGCAAAGGCTAATTATGGTCTTACAAAAGGGAAGAGAAATCTTGACACACCAAGAAATCTCGTATTGGACAATTTTGACTATTTGAGGGCTATCCTAAGTACTCAAACTAAATGGATTTATTCAACACAATTGAAAACTTAGGAGGAAGGGATTTTTGAATGGAAGACTCTTCAACATCAAGATAGATGAGAAGGGAATCATCATCCTGACACTAAATAGTATTAATGGTATGATAATCATCTTCTACCATCTCTAGATGAGTCAAAGGAATGGTTCTAGATTCCCCATACTTTTGGTAAGTTAGGGGTCCCAAACTGATCATATTTATTAGAAAAAAAATTAGAGGGAATGATATCTAGATACTCAAATTTTGAAGGAGATGGGGTTGGTGAGGATGGGATTTCTTCTTCAATGATGGTGATGGAGGATGGGTTGGTTGGCTCTTCTGGAGGAATGAATCTAAGACCAAATCATTCATGAGGTTTCTAGGTCTTGCATGGTTGAAAATCATGTGGTCCATGTTCATATCTACCTAGATAAAATCCCTTCCAAGCACATTGATGGAGGTTTGTCTTGGTAAAATCTAGTTTATTCAAATAAGAGAAATCAGAAATGAATGGTTTAGTAGAAGAGGAGGTAGTAGAGGCTAAAAGTGGTTAATCAAGTCCTCCATAAACAAGAAGAGTTTGGTAATTGGGAGGCCCAAATGGATTGATTGTTTTAATGTGAGAATCATAGCTAGGTTGTTGTTCAAGATTCCCATACTCTTGGGGAGTAGGGTAGGCATCTAGGGTCAAAAGGTGATACTCCCTAAGTGAGAGATGTCGGAATGTTAATTCCAAGGAGTTATTCATGGAGATTTAGGAGGAAGGTATGGATGATTTGGTGGAGGCTTGGTTGATGGAAAAATAAGGGTATGCATCATTAAATTGGGATGAGAACATCATTAGGTTGGTAAGTCATATTTCATGACTTGAAGGGATAAAGGTTAACTATTATGGTATGGACTTGACCCTCATGCTCAAACTTCATACACTAGTGTAAGGTGGATGACACATAATACATGGAATGGATCCAAGGGAATCCAAGAAAAATGTTATATTGGAACTTTCCTTCTATCATGTAGAAGAGTGAGAGGTCCTAAGGGAATATGAAGGATGGTTGTCCCTAAGGTTGTTGTCATGGTATCATTTAAATATTGAAACACCACTATAGTTTATAGCATGATGTTCTCTAATAATTTAAATTGGTCATATGCATGAGAGAAAATGATATTTATGCTATTTCCCCCATCAATAATAACCATCTTGATATGGGTTTGGTTGATGTGGGTAGTAATGAAAAGGGGATGATCTAGATCATCTAGATGAACAAGAGGTATCTTCAAATCCTTGAAGGTGATGAGGGTAGATAGATGAAGGGCCCCAAAAAAGGCTACTAGCGGTCATAGATATTTAGGTGGAACCTCTATAGACTACAAGGCCTCCATCATGACTTGGTGGTGGTGGGAAGAGGTAATTACTAACTCATACAAAGTCATCTTCACCAATGTTTGGTGAATTTGTTTTACAATTGTACTTTATATTGATTTAGAGGGGTTGGATTTGGGGGCACACAAAATAGAAATCTTAGGCTTGGGTGAAGGTGTTTATGTTTGGTTGGGTGTTTTAGTGGTGGAAAAAGGGTATGTCTATGATATGGAAACCTTTGCTTTTCCTTTAACCTTTTGATTTTGTGATTGAGTGACCACATGAATGGTATGGAATTGAAAAGGATTTGGGCTAGTGGGCTACTTTGGTTCCTCTGCACTCTCATATGAGAGTTTGGGGGTAGGTAAGTGTGGGGTAGATTATTTTGGCTTTTGGCTTGGTGGTGGGCTCATGAGAGGTTCCTTTCTCAACGAGTCATCTTCATCACATAGTTTATGGATTATGATTTGGAGATCTTTGTAGTTCTTTATAGCATGCCCAGGCATCCTATGGTGTGAGAAAATTAGATTTTCATTAAACCAAGATGGTTTAGGACTGAGACGATCAAATGATTTGATATAAGGTAAAACCAAGTAATAAGCTTACAAAAATATTTGTTATATGGTTTAGTAGGAATACAACAAGGGTGGTAAGGGAGTGGAGTTTTTTGTTTTGAAAATTAGGGTGGAAGATTATCGAGGAATAGGCTTGACAATTAGAGCTTTGAGTGGTGGAATGTTCTTAGTGGGTGGTTTTGGAGTATATGGTTTGTAAGTATAAGGCTTGGTTGTAGATGGATTCGTAGTAGAAGGCTTGGTTGCTAATAGTTTTGAGGTAGAATGCTTGGTTTTAGATGGTTTAGAGGTACAAGGCTTGGTAAGAATATGTGGAGGTGTAACTAGAAGTTAAGGTTGGGTTTGTGGTTTCCTTGGGAGGATTGGTCTCTTAATCAAGGTGTAAGGGTGAGGTCCCAAGATGGAAGGAAAAATGGAAACAGGATGTAAGATTTTGGATTTGAGAATCTTAGATGGCTCAACTTTATTTGTTGGCTTGACTTGTGGGTTCTTAAGTGGGTTTGGTGGTATCAAATCGAATTTAAATGGAGGATGGGTAAGATTATAAGTGGGAAGGACACCTGGGTTCTTGATGGGATTTATTGGGATAGTAATAGGTATTTTGGTTGCTTTAGAGGGAGTTTGGTTGGATGGTTTATGTAAAGTTTGGGATGTGGAGGCTTTTATTGGTTTATTTTAGGTGATGTTAGTTTCAAAAAAAGGTTGGGTAGACAAGGGTGAGTTTGATGAATCATTCTTAGTTGGATAGGGGAGCTCAAGGTAATGCCAAAATGAGGCCCAATCAAGGTTTGGTTGGAATAAAAAACTCTATGTTTTGGACCAACCTAGAAAAGGGTTTATAGAAGAGATTAGTTCCTTCGATGTTAGACTCAAAGGATAAACCAAATGGTTGGGAAAGTGGGGTGGCCATATTTTCCTTTTATTTTATATAAGGTTTCAAGGTCTTGCTAGATGATTCTTCCGTAAAAAGGGGTAAGTGAAGTAATCTTTTCCTTAGAAATGCTTTCTAAAGGATGGTTGGATAGCTCTATCATAGATTAAAAAAGGGAGGAGGTTAACAGTTTCCTCCTTTGATTTTCTTTCCAAAGGAGAGGATGGTGATTCCACTACCTCAATAAGTGGAGAATGGATAATAATTTATTCCTTTGTTTAATTTTACAAAGAAAGGCAAGGTGACTCCACTATCTCAACAAGTGGAGAAGAGGTGGTAGTTTTGGACATGGGTTAATTAACTATTAGTTCTATGAGAACTACATTATCTATGTGAACCTCATGCTTGTGGGAGGACTCCACATTAGTATGATCAATATTTTTGGAAAGGTGAATGGTTAGGTAAAGTTTGTCTAAAAATTTTAAGCGATTGATTGGGGGTGCATTTGGGTTTTCTATCACAAGTTCACCCTTGTCAATTAGATCTTGGACAATGTTTCTAAACATATTACATCTATTAACATTATGCCAAATGACACAGTGGAAGATAAAAAAAAAATTCTCCTTATACCAACTTGGCATAGGGTGGGAGGAATTGAGTTACTGATGTGGTTTTATTGGATGAAGTTTGATGATGGATGACATCAACAACTTTTCCAAAATTGAAGCTTATGACTCCCCTAACATAGTATACTACTTTTGGATATAGCAGTTTTGGGTTTTGGCATTTTGATTGGAATAGGTGGAAGAATTGGGTTGGAAGAAAACTAGAGGAGGATCTATTTTAAGTACAATTGAATTTATGGTTCCTTTTACTTTGGTGTTGGTATTGTTTGATGTTTTAGAGGAAGAAGCTTCATTTGATTTGAAACTAGAATTTTTGTTCCTCAATTTTAGCTTTCCCTCATCAATGTATCTAATATCTAACTTCTAATCCATGGTAAATGCCTCATCAAAGGTTCAGAAAGTATGAACCTATAAGGTTGATGAGATATGTTTAACAAAGCCCAAGAGAAAAGCTTAATCAACTCAAGTTGGGGTAAAGAGAAGGAGAGTTGGTTAATCAACCCTCTCAAATGGGCAACGAAGTTGGTAATTGAATCATCCTCAAAATTCCTAGTGGAATATAGGTCAGTGATAGAAAATTTCTTCAAAATATATATAGAGAAATGGTCTAAGAAATTTTGTTTAGTTAGTTGGGAAAAACAGAAGAGGGAGTGCTTGGTAATAACACTATACTAATCTAATGTAGATTTAGATAGGGACATGGGCAAAGTTCAGAGAAGAAGAGTGTGATCATAAGCAATTAAATAACAGGAATGCCTAAACACTCTAACATGGTGTTGGGGATCTTATTTACTTTGAAAATTATCAAATTTTAGAAGTTCCCACTGTAGGTGGTATGGTCAGATTGGGATACATGGGTGGATTGGATGATTCCAAATTTGGTCATATGATAAGAGGTTATGGGAATCATAAATGGATGAATATATATTTATCATCTTATCCATAAACATCTTGATAAGATTAGTTCACGATGGTATAACCCCATAGTTGTGAGGTATATTTGGTTGGGGTTGTGAAGGTGCCACATATGGGTAACTAATAGAGGGTTGGAAAGATGCCACATATTAGTAAGTGGGAATGGAAGGTTGGGAACATGCCACATATTGATAAGTGGGCATGAAAGGTTGGGTAGAAGGTGTAAAGATCTACCCTTGTGGGTTTGGGACATACCCCAGGTTTGGTGGAATAGACATTGGCTTTGTAAGAGGCATGGTTGGATTGGTGGGTAGTGACCTTGGTGATAATGGGTAGAAGTGTAGAGGGTATGGAAACTACCAAATTTTAGAAAGGAGTAGAATATGGTGGGTTGTGAATGGAAATTTGTAGGGAAGGAATACTAGTTGAATACATCCCTATGGTAAAGGGTGTATGGGTTACCAAAGGTTGGGTGGTTCCTACATTAGAAGGGTTGTTGGTTGAGGTAGAAGGTGTTTGGGTATTGGTTGGTGGAAGGGATTAGTTTTGGGTTGTGGTGTTGGAATGGTTGTTGGTGGAGGAACAGGGTTGGGTTATGATAGTTTGGGTGGAGATAGTGGCTACCTAGGTCTCACCCATAAGGTAAGTTGACATCTCATAGAGAGGCTCAAAGAAGGAAACCAAAGCATGGTTATGATTGGTCATGGTGGAAAGGTAATGTTGAATATCCATGAGATTTTTATAAAAAAGGGTGGAAAAATATATATCTCTTTGGGGAATATATCGAGGTATTCTAGGACTTCCAAAGTAATTGGGGGAACTCTGTGCATCCTGAGTGTGCTCTATGGATGAGGAAGAAGAAGATGGGTGGTTTGGAGTTGGATCTTGTTTTGATTGATTTATAACTTGTTATCTTTTCAAAAACATGTAAATAAGGATGGTGGAAGGGTGGAAGTGATCTCACACACTCAAAAGAAAATTAAAAAAATAAATGATTCAAGGAAAACAAACATACACTAAGAGTATGTTTAAGTCCTGGAATTATTTTTATCTTCCTTTGGGATTATACCTCAATTTAAGAAGTTTTGAGACTTGACTTGGGTTTTTAGAGTGGGAACTAGAAGAGGAAGTATAATGATGCTTTCAGGTTGTTCAAGGATCACAAAATTTGTATTAGAATTTGGTATGTGGCTTGATATTGGGGCCTACCACCTCACTTCACACACCACAATGATAAGGGTGTCTGGTTCTTAGACAAAATATACCAAACTGCTAGAGATTATACTCAGCTAGTGAACTAAGTTTTGGTTTCTCCCCTTGGTAGTGAAGTCCAAGTGGGATAGCCAATAAAAAGGTTTACCATTAGGTGATGAAATCCTAATTGGGCCTTATGTTAGTGTTTGATGTTTCATTTGAGTGAGCAATTTGGTATTGTGTGTATGATAAGAGTGCTTTGTTGAGATTAATTTCACCATTTTAAATTAAACTATGTGAACTAAACAAGCAAGTAAATAATGGATGCAATTTATTTTTAAAATCAAAGGAAAAATTTTATTTCTTTTCAATGAGTACAAGAAAAACTATGATGCACCTAAATGCAGTATGAAGATGCTTGTATTAATCCTAGGATGAGTGATTTTTGATTTTTGAAATGAAGGAAAAATGAAAATTTTGACCTTTTTTAATAATGCAAAGAAAGACCAAAACTTGCTTTGGAAATGAAGAATTAAAACTAAGATTTTCAATAAATAAAGGAAGGAAAGAACATTTAATTTTAAAAAATTAAATTTATAAATGGATGAAATTTTCACTATTGCAACTAAATGTTTTAAAAAACTATGAACCCAAGAAAAGATCTACGGTCCCACTAGGTGTGCCAAAATGTTTCACTAATTTTTTCATGTTTACTTTTATTTTTATTAGAAAGCAAGAAGAAACTTAAGAGAGGGGTGTGGTTTAAAATACCCTAGTTTCATCATGCGCTCAAGATCCATCCGATTGTAGATATTCCTCTTTGGTTTGATTAGTAAGATCTATGGGTGGATTACGTAGAAAACTATAGATCCAAAGAGCACTAGAATTCCTTGGAGGTTGTGAATCAACTATTTAAACATCTAAGTTCTAAAAAATAGAAATAGGTGCTTGCATGAAACAATAGAAGGTACTAAAATTAATGAAAGAAATGATTGAAGGGAAATAAGTGATTTTGATTTAAAAAATAAATTATTGAACACTAATGTTAAAATGTTCAAACCTATTTTTAAAAATAACTTAGGCCTCTGTGATGTGACAAAAATTTAAAAAATAGAATTTGGATAAAGTTTGATAGGTAGGAATAATTTGTTTTATTTTGGAAAATAAAAAACACAATGATTAGTGTTAGTCACTATGCAACCGGTGCCAGTTAATGCAACTGTTGTTGGTCATGGGATGACAGATGTTGGTTAGAGATGATTGGTGCCAATCTCTATTGGTTTTAGTTTGGATAAAAGTCAATGTTGGGTTGGTTTTAGTAAGGTCTATATGGATTATTTATAGGTTAAGGAATAGCCATGAAGGAAAAATAGGTTTTCAGAACTATCAAACTTGAAGGTTGGATATTTAAGTGATTGAGATGACTTGTGGGTGCTTGGTGGAAGGTAGAGTGATTGGAGTTACAAAAATCAAACAAAAATGGGAATATGGTAGAGATGGGAAAACTGGTGAAAAATAGTAAAATAACTAAAAATTAATAACTAAACTTGATGCAAGTGCAGATACTTGGCTCTAGAGTTTATTGGCCTATAGAAATGTTGAGGTTTGGTGTAAGCTATGTGAGATCTTAGAGAAATAGAAGTAGAGTAACAGTGATTAAGCTCTTCATGATGAGTTTCTAAGGTACTTTGATGTCTCTAGATTGCTTATTGGTTCACTTTGAAGCTTTGATTTACTTGAGAGATTAGATTCTCACATAAAAGATGACTTTAACCACTTTAAGAAAGGTCTTTGGGTGGCATTAGGTAATCAACACTAGTCCTAGCTAATTGGTATCGTTCAAGGGGTGACCAACATTGGTCAAGGAGAATAAGTCCAAACATTCTAAATTTAGTTTTTTGAAATTAAGGTTAGTTATTAAGACCAATAAAAATGGTCTGAGGTTAATAAAGGGAACATTAACATGTGTGAGGAATAAGTCTAGGGGTTTAGGGCTTAAATTCCTAGGTAGTAAATAGTGCTAAGGCTAGGTGTCAAACAATTAGCCATGGGTTTGGGTGAAGAGGTGTAAATAGGCCTATTTTAAATAATTAACTTATTTAAATTATCCAAATGGGGTAAGTGGGTGTGTTTAATGATTTAAGTAATTAATCCTAACCTAAGGGTGCCAAGGGGTGTTTTACACTGACTAAAAACATGTGATTTTCTAGTGTCAATAGGATCATACTCATATGTCTCAGCGCCATGTTCATCTAAGAAGAGATTAGAAATACATTCAAGAGGGGAAACTGATCTGTCATGTATGTCATGCTCTTCTTACTAATTAATAGTGCAATTTATATTGGAACTAGTTTCCACATATGGCAATGTGTAACTTGGCCAATGGATATGTTATTATTGTCAATTTAAATCCATACCTAATTCTAAAATCCAAGAGAGATCAATCAGAAGAAACATATGCTCATATCTTGGTAGTGAAGTCTCTTGATAGACAAATGGAAAAATGTGCAGGTAGACCCACCACCACTATATCTTATAGGATTGGAAAACTTGGGCCGCCATGCAAGAACACTTTCAAACCTTTGATGATCCATATTGACTAAGCTAGTGTTCTATCAATCTAAAACACTCCTTTTATATAAGGTTCATACTTTAAGTCCAACTTATTTTCAACTAGTTTAGCCATGACTAAAGTTCTTGCACCATTATCCACAATGAAATTATGGACCAACATATCTCCCATAATGAGGGTAAGATAGAAAGTTTGTGATTTTTCAAACTTGGTGGAAGGTTAAAAAATATGATTAGGTGTATTTTTGAGGGATACACCAATATTTTTTATTATTTAGGGGAAATATGGAGTTGGGATAACTACTCCTAAAGTAACTCCTTTTGACAAGGCAGATGTAGTACCTCTTAAAGGGATATACATGTTTTTGTGTTCTTAAAGGAGTCAATAATATTTGAAGAGGAGACACTAACCTTTTCTTTCATCCTTGGAGGAAATTTTGTACCTTGAGCTTGAGGTAATGAAGGTTTGACCACCTTTCCCAAGTTCTAATTTTGAAGAGGTGTAGGATTTGTAAAGGCTGCCATAATTCCACCCATACCTTGTTGGTTGGAAGGGGAATTATTTAGAGTTGTATCGACATATTGAGCATATCTTAAATATTTCATCTTTTATCTTATGTTGGAGGCAACTGAGGTGATATTATTTAATATAAATATGTCCTCCATTTGGTAGTCCACAAAGCTTGCTCCTAAATTACTCCACTCTCCAGCTGGTTCTACTTGGATGGAACTATCATCTTCTAATGTCAAGTAAGGATCACTCCCTCCATGAGCTACCCAAGGTTTGCCTTACCCCTCATTATAATTAATTTATTATATTTAAGTATTCCCCCATGAATTTCTCCATTCTTCTCCTTGAACTAGGTTTATATGGACTGGAACCATGGCTCTTGAGGTGGGAGTAGAATTTCGATCATAGTCATTAGCTGACCTATTTAAATTAGGTTGACCTTGACCTCTCCCTTGACCTTTATGATGAGGTGAAAATATATTTTATTATGGAGAGTAATAGTAGGAATTTTGGTAAGCTCAAATATGTTGATTTAATTGCCTAGTTGAAGCTTCTAAGGCCTTATATTTTTTTTACCATTCAATTACAACATCTAATTTATTTGGAGCAGTGTTAGACTTGATATTTATACTTGTAAATGGGGCAATAATTTGGAAGGGTAGTAGCATGATAGGTAGGACATACATTGATAATTTTGGATGGAGTTTACTAGCTTGGATAAAACCATTCTCATCTCTGATAGCCACAACATAGGCTTCAATCAAAGTATACCCTCCCATGGATTGCAACATGACATCTATATTAATCCAATTATATAAAAGATAGGTTGGGGACACAAAACTTGTATGGGGTCTCATGGGATGTATAATCCTAATCCATGTCCTTTGGAACCTTTCATTAAAATCATGCATGGATTCCTTAATCCATATTTGGATGACATTAAACTGATGGATCAGTGATGTATGATCACTCTTATCCTCAAATATTTGAGTCAACAGCTCCCCAAATTCATCCCACATAGTAATGTGTTCTTCTATCAAGGTTATATACCAATCAATGGATTTTCCCCTATGAGACATGTCAACCAATTTGATTGCCATATTTATTTGATATTATGAAAATTTTAGAAGTTGTAAATGTCTCTAATGTGTTCAATTGGGGTGATAGGACCTTCCCTGTTGAAATTAAGGACACTCTTGGTGGCATTGGGAGGGATATCACCATAGGAAGTAAGGTTTATGGTATTTTTAGTATTGAAAGATGGGAAAGCATGCTGCGAAGTCATGTTATCTTCAATATCTTCTTCAATCTCATGATCTTCTTGCATTTCAAAGTCTTATTTCTCGTCAAGCTCTTCTTCAGGATTCTCAAGTGTCAAGAATTGATCAAGGTACTAAACTTCAAGAGGAAGATCAAGATGAGGGAGTGGATTTAAAAAATTATTCCCTCTACTAGCAGTTGATCTAGTACTGACCATGAAGCATAAAAATAATGATAAATTGGTATACAAATAGATATTATATGTTTAGTGGAGTCACCAAATGCTGAGTAGAAAATCCTTATGTAGGTGTGATATTGTCAAGACCAACATTCACCTTGATAAAAAGTGTTTAGGACAACTATCCCACTAACCATGCCAAAAATATTGACACTTAATTTCTCAACCTTGGAGAGGTATTTCAATCCTACTCCAATTGATTTAAATAAGTGGATCACCCCTAGACCTATGGGTTATCTATATTGGAGTTAAACATCTATATTGAAGGGTTATCTCCCATGATATGTCTATTTTATCTCTTCACCTATGCTACTAACTTATTGAAATGAAAAGGGAGAGAGAAACATGAAATAAACCTAGCCTAATGAGGTGATGCACTAAATTCAACCTTGGAGAGGTATTTCAATCCTACTCCAGTTGAGTGAAATAAGGGAATCACCCCCAAACCTATGGGTTGCCTATATTGGGGGTAAATCTTTAGATTGAAGGGTTATCTCCCATGATATGTCTATTTAAGCTCATCACCTATGATACTAACTTATTGAAATGAAAAGGGAGAGAGAAATAGGAAATAAACCTAGCCTAATGAGGTTATGTTCTAAGTTTAAATCCATAATACTACCATTAGCTTTTACTATAAAATGTGATTCATAAAATTGATCTCAATATCAAAGGTTTATCTAACATAAGTATTTCAACACGGGGGTAAGATGCAATGATTTTCTCAAGGTGGATGAATAAGAGATGTAATTCTAGACACTAGTACTCTTCTTTACACTTATATACATAAAATAAAACTAACTACACTTCTTGTTACTTTTTAGAGAGTAGACTACTTGCACAAAACATGAAAGAATAATGGGAACACAAGGATAGATGATTATCACTTGTCATTCAACTATACACTACTTCAAACACGTAGACAAGAATTTGGGAAATAAAAAATAGATTTAAATATTTTATTTAAAGGAAAAATAAGTACTCAAACTATCATGAATTATCCATACCAGATGTGAATTTTTTCTAAAGTGAAAAGTGGATGCTTATATAAAGAAGTGTGAATAGAGAGAGGGACATAGTAGAATAAGATTGAAAATTACATATGTTATTTAAAATAATAAATTAGGTTATTTAAAATTCATAAATATACTTATAAATCCATGTGTTCCAATCCAAAATATGCTCTAACCCTCCATGTGGCATAGGAGTTGGAATTTGGCCTGACACCTTGACTAGCTTATTGAGAATTGTCATTCATTGTATAAGAAGAGTGACAAATGAAATTATAAATTATAAATTTTATATGAATTAATTAATAAAAACTCATTGGATTCCTATCATTCCTTAATAAATTCCTCTGATCCGACATTCCATCATTCATATGCATAGGTATCTTGAAACTCTTCATTTCCCACACCTAGATTGGTCCAAGTGGCCCAAAACTCAAGTTAATATTATTAAAGACACTCTTTCTCCATGGATGGTCTTAAAATATATTATTATAGTTAAAAAAATCATTCTAGTTCCTATAATAACTCCCAAGACTCCATTTTGCTCTTCAAAGCCTCACTAGGCATATTTTCCTTATACCCCTAAAAACCTGTAAACCTCATTTTTTATGATAATTTATAGATGGTACTGGTAACATAAATGAATATTATAGGACCTATTAAGACATTACATGTTAATTTAAAATTTCATGTCTTGAATCTAAGTGGAAGTTCTTTTTTTCTACCTTTCTCTCTCCTTAATTACACCTCCTTACCTATAACCCTATTTTATTTCTCCAAACTTCTCCCACATATGTGAAATCACCCATAAGTGTGTTATTAAATTTAAATAATATATAAACAAACTCCATGCCAATTTTTAGGTCCTAACACCATGTGGAAATATGAAATCATGAAATGACCTTGCCTCCTTGTCTCATTTTAAGCCTATTTGAGATTGCCTTGGAAAATGAGCCTTGTTTGAACACATAAAAAATATCATGTGAATATTTATAGACTTTAATAGTTAGGTAACATAGAAAATTACCTCATACAATGATTTTGAATTTCTCCTTTGCTCAAAAAACTAGTAAAACACTAAAAGACATGCAAAATAGGGCATTTAATGTAGTTCTTACAGTTGCAAGTATAAAAAGTAAAGGTGGATAACTTATTTGGATTCATAAAAAACATAAAATAGGTTTAAAGATAAATATATGGAATTAAATGTTATTTATAGGTTCATTTCGTCTACCTAGTTAGTATCAGGGTTTTAGGAGGGTTTTAAGCACATTTCATTCTTTAAGGATTGTTCATAAAGAATATATCCTATTTCTCTATCCTAATACCAAAAGGCTATTTTTATGGGACCCTTACATCACATAATATAACCAATAGGTCACATGAAAATCCTCATGAATGTTTTGAGTGTGCTAAGGTACTCCTCAAGTAGCAAGCAATCCATTTGACAGGGGTTGATGGTCTTAGTCGTTGTTCATGTAAGTGTTGGATTAAGAACAATAATTTATGATTCAAAAATGTTGTGTGTAGACCCTAATAAATTTTAAGAAAACCTATTGATTATATTCACAAGGTCAATGTCACATTAAACTTTCTTTGAAACACAGTCTTACATGAAGGATCTTAAAGAAGGGTTTAAAGGGTCAAACTAACTTTTCCATATTATACACTATTTATAAGTTATATTTTAAAGGTTTAAAATGAAATTTTATGATTTTACATTCCCATAATCCTTCAATATATCTTAAAATAGTTACTTTGTTCATTATTGCTCCTATGTCTACATGTATGTGAGAATTAGGTCTATAGGCCTAAATAGGGTTTTGAACATTTTATCTTTAGTCATATTATCTGAGAGTTTGGTGAAGATCACATTATCACCATGAATTATATTAAATAGGTATAACTTATTTATTCTCATTTGGACCTTTCCATAGACATTATCCTTATTAGATCAAACAAAACCCCTATGGAGAGTAGGCATACCTATAGGTTTCTTTTGTTGACTATGTGTTGAGGGTTTTGAAACTCAGTTTGATCCATCTTCTTCATGTTTATTTTGTTATTAAAATTAAATTAAAAAATATTTTTTGATCTTAGGTATACCTCATAGCCTCTCATACACCTTTACCCTTCCCTTTAGGCTTGAAACCAACCTATCCTCAACTTGCACCCTGTAGGTGGCCTTTAGAGGATCAAGAGTGTATTTTGGTTTAGGATATCACACCCACATCAATGATACTCTTTTGGATTTTGACCTTGTTTGATATCCAAAATTAGGCTCATATCATCTTTTATACATAGTCTTTCGCTTCATTTTTTTCACTTTTAGCTCACAACTTTCAAGGCATGGCTATAGATGCTCATTAGGACTAGGTTTGAGAATAAAGTCTTGAACATAGTCCTTTCCAACCTTGTCATGATCTTCAATGTATATAAACTTCATGGAATATTCATTATCATTGTATTATAAGATTTTTTTTCTACTTTATGGCATTTTCAACCTTCTTGTCTTCCCAATTCCACATATAATCTTATAGGTAGTTATTTGACTATGAACTCAGTCCCATTCAACCCTCATTGGCTCTTCATGCACACTTAAGTACTTTCATATTTTTAATTATCCTTCATTTTTATTGATGTTAGTATTAATATTTGTATTTTTCCTTATTGGAGGGAAATTAGCTTTTAGTTCATGAAGAGGACCTATAGGCCTAGGTCATGTAGATCTCTTTTTACTTGGATAGTTGCTTAGAGAGTCAATTAGAGTCCTTAAAAAAATTTAGAATTCTATCAACTCCTATGTTCTTATCAATTTAAAATACTTCAAATAATTTACCAATTTTTTCATGTACATAGCTAGTTAATTTCCTTTTCATTGGCATGTTTCCATTTCTTTGTTGTTATTTCCCCTTTCCTTCTATTTCCTTTCAAAAATAAGTATCATTGGAAAAACTTGTTTCATTAGTTACCAAGTGTCCATGCCTTTGCTCACCTAATTTTGAGTCACCCAATGATAGATGGATATCTACCCCATTCACCTTGCCATTAAAGTTAAATGCTCCATATTGAATGCCCCGCAATGAATATCACCACAAATATCTTGTGAGATGTTCTTCAAGCATGTGTGCCACCCTTAACATTTATGGGGTACTCAAAATAAAATATACATGATGATCACACTAAAAGTATTTTCCTATAAATAACTCTCTCCCAATTTAACCAAACATTTAACTACCTAAGATTTTCCAAGAGAACCGAGCAAAGAATTGAGTAGAGCAGTTTGAGCCAAGAGAATTGAGGGAGAATTGGAAGAGTTATGAGTAAAAGGTACGTATCTAGTATTTTCCTTAAGTGAAGAGATAATTTGAAAGAAATTTATAAGATGAAAACTTATATATCCTCATTCAATATTGGAAGGCATCTAAAGAAGTAGAAAACCCATAGGTTGGGTGGTCATGGAGACATTCCCCCATAATATAAATAAGAAAATCATATGCTTTCACCTTCACACAGCTAAGGCCCAAAGCACCAAATGTTAAGAGTATCACTAAGGGGTATTACAGAGACCCCACATTAGTCTTAGATTATGTATATGGGATATTTAACCCTAAATTAGCCCAAAACCCAAAGATCTTGAGAGAGGGCACCCATGCCCAAATGATCTAAATGTTTTAAAACAATGACTACGAGAGCTCCAAATTGGACCAATACATGGTTCCTCTTATGTATCCATCCCTAGAGATCATTTCTATATATACAGATAGATATGATGCCAACATTGGCATTATTATAGGAAACAACCACCTAGAAATGGATATCAATACTAATGCCATAGGGGAGATACTCTAAATCTTGAGGAACCCTAGTGCCAACATCTACAATATGAAGAGATTATAGAATGTTTGGGACACCTATGTATGTAATCCAGAGTTCATCAATTCAGTCTTATGAAGTAATTACACTAAATCACCTCCTCTATCTATCACTCTCATGAGATTTATGACATAGGCTATGAAGGATGCCCTTTCCATGACGATGTTCATCTTCAAGATTGACTCAGATACTAACATTGAAAATTTGTAATTGGGCATAGTCTTCCTTTTGAAGATGGAAAACAAAGAGAATGTTTATAGGATGGACTTTATGGATTCCATTACCACCTCCATTTATAATGAGCTAAAAAATTTCTCAACATAGAATATCTTTAAGTATTCATCCTTCCTCCTCAACCTAATATTGTATCAGAACTTCAAGTTATTCTCTTCATACTTCACCTGCAACTCTATTGAAATGGTCAACCATTATAACATGATGATCCCTATTTCCATATAGACCCACATCTTATCAGCTACACAAGATTACTATGATTTTTTAGAGTGCTTCTTGTCACCAATCCTAATTGACCTTAGCTAGGAGGCCATCACTTTCATAATAATGGACCATTAGAGGTCATGGCTCACTAGTGGTAGGATTTTGATTGACTAATTATTTGGTGCCCATTTCACATTCATCCAAGTCCACAAATTCAAGGAGCAATTCTGAATCTCATGCCCACTCATGGATAGGACCCTAACCCTAAAATTAGCCCACTAACATGGCATAGTGGAGTTGATCTATGGCACAAGCTTGAAGAAGAATGCCATCTATGACATCCATTTTTCAAGGGGATACATCATAGTGGTGAAGAGGTCGTTAGAGTACCTACTTGATCTCAATCTAGTAGAGATCGACCTTGACCAAATCAATGACCAGTAGAACTATGATCTATTTGGCCACATAACTACCTTGAAGACCACTACACCATTCAATCATGATCCCCAAACATACTTTAAAGAGTGAAGGTCAGTGATGGAGGATGATATCAAGTATTATGTGGATCTATCTAAGATATCGTCAGACACCCATAAGTTGTGGGAGTCATTTTATAAAGTAGTTTGGGAATTTGAGCCCATGAAGAAAATGACTAGGGGTCTGAGAGCATAGCTTGTTCAGAGGGATTGGAGTTATGAGAAGATATATGACTATTAAAAATATAGGCATGAATTTAGACAATAAGAGTGAAATTTTTAGGATTTGGACTCCGATTAGACATTTGAAAACCTCTGAGATGAGCACCATGAGGAAGAGGCTCTAGTTGAATAAGTCTCAATTGAAGAAGAGGATACCCCTTTAGAATAAGAGGAGGACACCCATCTGAATAAAGAAGAAGATGTCTGAGTGGTTAATGGCCTTTAACCTTTCTTCCTCCTCTATATCCATATCCAACCACACCACAATATTAGTAGGTCTCTTCAAGGCATCTAAAGGTAGGGTCATCTTAGCCTAGATAGCCCAAGGCACTGGCATCTAACCTTACATTGAAACCCCCATAGGATAAGGTGAACTTTTATAACCCCATTCTTTCCACTTTTGCCTTATTTTTAACTCCATCCTCACCTTCCATAGTTTCCACTGAGCTTGCACCACTCTCCATTACCTAGCCTATCACCTCACACACACCATTTTCATTCATGTAGATAATCTCCTCCCTTGCACTACTATTCATTCCTCCACCTTCATCTACCATAAGCACATGAATTATGGATTAATCACCCCACATCTCTGTCTGTAGTCTTCCACCTTTCTCTCCTTCTACCCTAACCCTTCACCCATTCATCCAATAAATAATAGTGTCCATTGCTTCATAACAAGTGAACATTCCCTTCAGCCTACCATAAGAATCCCCTTTTATGGGTGAAATGATTCAATCTCAAGAGAAATTCCATCAATATTTAAATACTGATATAAGATCTTGAGAGGCTGAGGTAGAGAAGAGAAGAGGAAAATAGGTCAAGGCCCTCGTAGTGCCTTAGAAGTGATCATTATTTGACTCGATGAAATAATCTCTAATGATTAAAAACATGGATTCCAAAGTAATCAATCCCGAATAATATATGTAACTAAGGGATTAATTGATACACATCATCAACCTTAACCTCAACCAAGCAAAACTGACCGATAGGGTCATGTTGGTGGAATAAATTTAGAAGTTCATCACCATGGACTATATCAAGGCTGGCTGATAGTTAAATAAGAAAGAGATGAAATTCATAAGAGTGAAAGATAAAATTGAACACCTCAATATTGAGGCCAAGGCCAAATATGTAGAGATCACCAAAATGAGGTCTGACCTATAGAGCCATGTCATTAATGAGAGTTTTCTGGTAGAAGCTAACGAAAGAACCCAAATACAGATCTAGGTTACAAAACTAAAGACCAATATGGATGGTCTGAAGAAGGAAAAGTAGGTTATAGAGAATAAGCCACACAAGAAGGAACTAGAGATTGCATAGACCTATAAGAATCACTTGGATTTTACAAGTGTCTAATAACAATTAAAACAAGATTGCAACAAGAGTCTTCAGCCAAGGACCAAGAGATACAGTAATTGAAGAATGACCTTAGATCCCACTCCCAGACCATGGGCATCCTCTCCATGGTCCAAAAACTATATGTATCATATTGGGAGAGGATAAATAATGTGGTTGTAAACCTAAATATGGTGCTTATTTTCATCATAGAATCATAATAGTTTATTACATAATTGAATGGATCTATGGACTAGGTCGTTATTCTCATGTCCTCTAAGGTTAAAAATTCTTAGCTCCTCATCCAGAATCTATATATCACTATGGATGGGACACATTAGGAAATAGGGGTGGCTAACTAAAGGTTGGAAACAATGATGGTAAATGATTTTTTGAGCTACAACAAGGCAATAATAAAGTGTAAGGCATTTTTATATGCTTTAAAAAAAGTGGTTTGGGATATGAAGGGGAATATCAACCAACTAGTCTAGTTGGGACTCCCCTCCCTATTCCTTGTAGACAACACCAAACACTTAGAGGAAAAAATTAAAGAGATAATAGAGAGGAATTAAAATGACCAAACCATTTTTGTGGCTCTCAATCAAGTGCCAAGTGTCTTTGAGGTGGAAACCATTTTGTAGCCTGTTGACCAACTATAATTCTAGATGATGGAAGTAGTTTAGGGTTTGAAAAACATCTCTTTTAAGGATATCATAGATCTAATAGATCATTAGAGTCTCTAAATAAGTAAACTTAGCCCAATAAATAAGAGTGGATTCCTTTAAAGGTAGTTCTTTAGAACTTGTATGTTTTGAAGGCCTCACCCTTTTTTCAATCCTTCTTCAATTGGCCTGTGAAACTAGATTTTTGGGTTATTTCATCCGTATGTGGATTCCCCTATAAGTCACCAATAAATATGGATTATAATCCACATTTTGAAGTTTTGGAGTAGTTTACTTTTCATTTTAGGTGTCCTTGATAGGTTTGCTAGTTTTATTTCAACCTCCTCTTTTTCCTCATGTCCCTTTTCTTACTTTTAGCTATGTCCCAGCTTCCTCCTGCTTCTACCATGTGGTGGCCTAGCACTCATTTATCATGAGGAAGTTTTTGGTTTATCAAGGAATAATGCCAGATCTCCACATGGTGACCTACTACTCATCTAAGGGGGGTTTATTTTTGTTAGACTTTCAAGTAGTGCCAATAGATGATGGAGTAATGAGTAGGGCCCACTGTATAGTTACAATAAGAAGGAAGTAGAACTCTTCATGTGGGGTCATGATGCTCCTTGAGATAAAATATTTCTTTATTAGACAACCAAATTATGGCATTAGCTGATGAAGTTAGAAATGTGGCCCACTACGTAGTTATAATAGGAAGAAGCAAATCTCTCCATGTGGCACCATGGTAATTTTATAAAATAAACATTTCGTATTAGACCTTCAAGTACAACTATTTGATGAGAGAAGTAGGTACCCATTTCCTAAAAATAATTATAGATGTAGTTTTATAGGTAGACATGTGTCACCACTGCACTTCTTCTAAGCATCATGAGCATCATAAGGAATTGCAATTATACCATATCCAAGATTTATATGATAAACTACAACCATGAGTTAGAGTTCCCTAATAATTAGTAATGGCCTCATCATGAGAATGAATTCCTAGTTTTAGGTGTCACTTCCTCATTAGGCCCATGTGCCTATATATTCAAGGATCATTCCTATTGGAAGGGGCTGGTAATTGTTATTAGAAATTGATCTTTACTATTATTAATAATAATCATTTTGTGTAATAGTTTTTTCTTAGTTTTAGTTTTAAATAGAGGTATCAATTGTTAGCATATTTCATTCTAATACCTTAGCATGTGCCCCTCATGGGAAGGATTGAATATTTTATACTATGCCCTTTGGTCTTTTGTATCTTGTTCTCCCCCATCAATGAAGAGGATGTGGTGATCTATGTCAAACTAAGCGGTATTTATTATATCTATTATTTTCTTCTATAGTGTTAGCTTTTACTTTTATTTTAGGCCTTAAATCATGCACATGATATTTTATTTATCTATGATGTTCAAATGTTCAAGCTATTTTATGCAATAGTATTTAGATACATTAAAATATCAGTGCATCACCTTAGTTAGGTAATATTGGTTTATTTTCATTTATTTATTCCCCCTTTTCATCCCTAATTAGTTTGAAGAGTTGGCTTCTAAAATCTTGGATGTTGCTCTACAAATTGTGAGTTCATCCCACATCTATAAAGCTGCCAATAGGAAGATTGTTTGCTAAGAGTAAGAGCCTTAGGAATCAAGAGTTCCTTGTTTTAATAATTTCATTGCTAGTGTAGATCCTAGAACACATCCTATTTCTTCCCTTCTCCCTACTCCATACCATTTCCAAGATGGAAATACTATGAATATTGAGGAAATTACAAATATAGAATATGAAACACCATTGTGTCTTTGACCTATTATCATTTCTAAAGAGTTAACTCCTAAGGAACATGATAACTTTTGTTTGTTATTTGAAAAATATCATGAAGCATTAATTTGGTCATTTGAAGATATGTTAGGAATTGATCCTGGCATCATTTTTCATAACATTATCACTTAGCTGGATGCTAAACCCATTAGACAAAAGTAATGAAAGTTACTCCCCTTAAATTTCTACCTTATGTCATAAAAAAACCATTAAATTTTTGGATGCTAAATTTATTAAACTTTTGGACTACTTAGATGGGTATTAACCATTGTTCCTATTTGTAAAAAATTCATAATAGTTATTTGTATATGCATTAATTTTTGTAATCTAAATTTAGCATGTCAAAAATACAATTTTCTCTTAGTTTTAATAGATGTTATTATCAATTCTACCACTAGGTATGAAATGTTATCACTTATGGATGGTTTCGGGGGCTATATCTAAATTCAAATAGCTCTTGAAGATCAACATAAAACAACATTTACTATACAATAGGGAACCTATTGCTACATTAAAATTCCTTTTGGTCTCAAAAATTCTAGAGCCACCTATCAACATGTAATTACCCATATTTTTCATGATCTTTTTCATTAGATTGTTGAAACTTATGTGGATGATGTTAGTGCTAAATTTAAAAGTCACAAAACTCACCTTCATGATTTAGATATCATTTTTAATTGAATCATTAAATATAAAGTCAGACTTAATCCATATAAATGTGTATTCAGAGTTATATTTGGTACATTTTTAAGTTTTCTAGCTTCCCTTTGAGGCATTAATGTCAATCTCGCTAAAATCAAAGATATCATCAACATGCATATTCCCCAATTTATTCCTAACATATGAACATACCTTGGAAAACTTGGGGAAATTAATTATTTTATTCTATAAATAACTTACCATATCTACTCCATCAATTCTCTTCTTAAAAAAGGTAATGCTCTAAAATTAATGGATTTATGCCAAAAATCATTTGATAGTATGAAATTATCTTTGCTTCATCCTCACACTCTTCATATACATTTAAATGATAATGGATTAATTATATATACATCCTCTACCCCCATATCATTTGGGCCAATGATTTCCCAACAAGATTATACTGGTAGAGAATATGTTATTTACTATATCAGTCAAGGTTTAATCAATTATGAAAAACATTATACCAAGGTAGAACATGATTGATTTGAGATATATTTTGCAAATAAAAAGATTCATCATTATATGATCTATCTAACCACTTATATCATTATTCATTCTAATTTGTTTCATGATTTATTCTCCAAATCTTTCTTACCTAGAGATAGTATCGGCAAATTGATGCAAGAAAAATAGGTCAACTTCTTAATGCCATAACTTTTGACTCGGATCTCCATTTGAGATCTTCAACATGCCAAAAATATTATATAAAAAATGTTGCTACTACCGTAGGTGGTTATAATGGCCTACCCATGTTTTTGATAATCTTTAGAGGCCATATGGGGTCATCTGAGGGTCCAAAATTGCGATTTAATGATTTGTTGGGTTCTTTTTCTATTTTTAGAAAGTGTATATTTTTAGAACCAAAAGTCAAATTCGATTGAATTTCATTCCATAGTCTAATTATATTTTTTAGGATATTTCAAGAGATTTTTGGGCTATTTTGGGTGTTTTTAAAAATAGGCATTTTTTAAAAATTTTAGTTTTTTTTGAATTTTGCATGTAAACTCTAATTTTTGAGTTAAGGCTTATTTAAGCATGGTTTGGGTTTGTAATTATTTAAATAAGTCAATAATAATGAATTTTTGAGTATTATTTCAAGATCTTAGCTTCTTGGTAATTTTCTTGTATTTGTTAGTTTTTAGGTTCATTATCTGGTATCAGAGCAAGTTCAAATCTTAAAGAATAGAAGAATGGCAAGAGAATGAGGGGTTATGGCATAGATGAACAAGAATATAAAATAACTATAGAGTAAAGTTCAACAATTAATAGAGGTTATCACTAATTAGTAGAGAAGACAAGGTGGTGATGAGGAAGACATAGATCATGATGAAGAAGTTTAGTAAGAAGAATAACAAAAGTAGCCACCATTGAAGGAAAAGAGGATGGTTTGGGCTTTAAAATTAAGGAATGAAGGAATCAAGGTTGATGTTCCAAATTATGGAAGTAGTTTAAAACTAGAGGAGTTGATAGATTGGATGAATAACATGGAGAAATTCTTTGAGTGGAACACCATGAAAGAAGACAAGAAGGTAAAATTTGCATGCATAAAATTTAAACGCCATGCGATGATTTTGTGGGATCACTTACAAAGAGAGAGACAGAGAAAAGCTAAAGAGAATATTAATATGTGGAAAAAAATGGAGAAGAAACTGAGGGAGAAATTTCTTCATGTGGATTATGGACAAACCCTATACAGAATATTTCAAAATTTAAGGCAAAAAGGTCAAAGTATACAAGAGTATATAGATGAATTATACAAGCTTTCCATATGAGTGGAGCATGATGAAATAGAAGAGAAAATGGCTATAAGGTATTTAAATGGTTTGAAATTTTCTATTCAAGATGAATTAAGCATGTACAAAATACTTAACATGGAGGAGGCTTATCAATTAAATTTGAAGGCAGATGAAAAACAAAATAGACAATTTTTTAGGACATCTATTGGTCTAAGGAGAGGTAGGTCCCCTAAAATAAGGGTAAAAGGTGGGTTTAATACAACTATAATGCCAATAAAGGTGAATCATCATGTGTTTTAAAAAGGAAAGATGAGAATAGGCAAGGGTGTCAATACCAATAAAGAGGAAGAGGATTTTAGAGAGGATGAGGTTACGGTGGTGCTAGAGGATGGTTTCCAGATCAATATTGATCTTATGTCTGTTATAGGTGTGGAAAAGAATTTAAAATAGAATTTGAATGTCCAAACTATCAAGATCAATAAAGGAGGCAAGAAGATCACCCAAGAGTAAATCTAGTTGAGGATAAAATAGAAGAGCAAAATACTAAAGTTGTACTAGCTGACGTTGGAGAGAATCTCATGATGAGAAGAACCATGATCACTCCAAGGAAGGATCAAGTGCATAATAAATAAAGTGGTGATTCATGGTTTTGATCAAATATTTTTTGAGCAAGATGTACTTCAGGTTGAAAGGCATGTAAAGTAATTATAGATGATAGTAGTTGTGAAAATATGGTTTCTAAAAAAATGATTGAAAAACTAAATTTTGTAATGTGAAAATCATCCTAACCCTTATAAAATTTCATGGTTTAAGAAAGGGAATGAGGTTAAAGTATACAAAAGGTGTTTAATCAATTTTTCTATAGGAAAGACTTATAGTGATAAAATATGGTGTGATGTTATTCTGATGGATGCATGCCATGTGTTATTGAGGGGACTATGGCAATTTGATAGGAAAGTAGTTCATGATGGAGCAAATAACACAAACACTTTTTTGAAAGGTGATACATAGGTATTTTTGTTACCTCTTAAAGAGGAAGAGAAGATAGAAATCATGCTCTATACTAAATAATTCATCCAAGAAATGAAGGTAGTAGGTATTATTATGCACTAATAGCAAAGAATAAAGAAACAAAAATGGTGCCAATACAGTTAGAAGTAGCAAGAGTGTTGAAAGAATATGTAGATGTTATTCCTAATGACTTACCCAACGGTTTACCATCAAACAAAGAATTCAGCATCACATTGATTTGATTTTAGGATCAGCTCTACCCAATCAAGCAATTTATAGGATGAGTCTAATAGAACATGTAGAATTAAATAAACATGTTACTGAATTGATAAGGAAGAAAGTGATAACAGAGAGTATGAGTCCATGTGCAACACCAACATTACTAACTCCAAAGAAAGATGGATGATGGAGAATGCGTGTGGATAATAGAGTAATTAATAAAATTATAATAAAGTATAGGTTTCTTATACCTCATTTAGATGATATGATTGATGTGCTTGTAGGAGCAAAATATTTTACCAAGATTGATCTTAGGAGTGGCTATTATTATATTTGAATTCATGAAGGAGATGAATGTAAAATTTCATTCAAGACTAGGGATGGCTTATATGAGTGGATGGTGATGTCATTCATATTATCTAATGCACCTAGCACATTTATGAGGGTGATGAATATAGTGATATGATAATATATTGGTAAGTTTATGGTTATTTATTTTGATGACATTTTGATATTAATTAAGATTAAAGAATAACACTTACAACATTTGAGAATGCTAATGTACTTGTTAAGAAAGAAGTTGTACGAAGATTTGAAGAAGTGCAAGTTTATACAAAATAGTTTGGTATTTTTAGGATTTGTAGTTTCAGCAGATGGTGTGAAAATGGATGAAAAAAAGATAAAAGCAATTGTTGAGTGGCCTATTACAAGAATCATTACAGAGGTAAGAATTTTTCATGGTTTAGCAATTTTTTATATAAAATTTATTAAAAATTGTAGAAGTATTATAGAACCAATAATAGGTTGTATGAGAGGGAAAGAATTTGTATGGACTACAGAAACCATAGAAAGTTTTAAAATTTTGAAGAAGGTTATAAAAAGACCAATTTTAGCATTACCAAATTTTAACAAAGTATTTGAGTTTGATTGTGATGCTTAATTTATGGGAATTGGTGTTGTGGTGAGTCAAGAAGGAAAGCCAATAGTGTATTTTAGTGAGAAATTGAATGAGGTAAGAATAAAGTATTCTAATTATGATGTTTAAATTTATGAAATTGTACAAGCATTAAGGCATTGGAGGCATTATCTGGTGCCTAAAGAGTTTATAGTATTTATAGATCATGAGGATTTGAAGTATGTGAATATACAAATGAAGTTACATAGTAGGCATGTAAAGTGGGTTTCTTTCTTGTAGGGATATAATTCTGTGTTGAAGCATAAATCAGAAAGCAAAATTAGGTAGTTGATGCATTGAGTAGGAGGGTAGAATTATTAACTACTATGTGAGTGAAGTAGTTGTATTTGAAATTATTAAATAATTATATGATACTGATCCATACTTTAGCAAGGTAGTTGAGTAGTGAAAGAATCCATTAATAGGTGGGACAAATGTTATTCATGATGAGTATCTTATGCAAGAAGTTTATATCTTCAAAGGGAAACAATTATAAATTCTAGTTGGGTCTCTATGAGACAATATAAGAAGAGAATTACATAGTGGTGGTTTGGCTAGACATTTTGGTAAGATGAAGATAATAGCTTTGGTGGAGGAAAATTATTTTTGTCCAAAGATGAAGAGAGATGTGTCAAGGTATGTTTCAAGGTGTAGAATATGTTAGGTGGCTAAAGGACATGCAAAAAATACTAGACTTTACATGCCATTACTAGTTCCAAGAGGGCCATGGATAGATTTGAGTATAGATTTTGTGTTGGGATTGCCAAACACACAGAGACATAACAATTCAATTTTTTTTGTTGTAGACATATTTTATAAAATGGTTCATGTCATTGCATGTAAGAAAAAAAATGACACCACTAGAGTTGTAGAAATATTTTTTATGGATATTGTGAGAGTACATTGTGTTTCAAAAACTATTACTTCTGATAGGGACACAAAATTTCTAAGTCATTTTTGGAGGGATTTGTCAAAGAAGATGGGTATTAAGCTACAATTTAGTAGTGCATATCACCCACAAATAGATGGACAAACAAAATTTGTGAATAGGATCTTGAAAAATTTATTGAGATGCATAGTGGGAGAAAAGGCAAAGCAATGGGACTTATCTTTACCACAAGCTGAGTTTGCATATTATAGTTTAGTGAATAGATCAATAGGAAAGTCACCGTTTTAAATTGTTTATGGGAAAAATCCTATGGGTATTTTAGATTTGGTACAATTTCCAATTTTGGATCTAATTATTGATGATGCAGAAGAATTTGTAGAACATATGCAATAGTTGTAAGGATTAAGAAGAAAGTTACAAGAAATTAATGATAAATATAAAGTAACAGTAGATGCCAAAAGAAGATCCAAGGTATTTAAAGGAGATTTGGTAATGGTTTACTTGAGAAAAGATAGATTACCAAAATACATATACAATAAGTTGAAGTATAAAAAAATTGGACCATGCAGAATTGTGAAGAGAATCAATTATAATGCATATGAGGTAAGCTTACCACAAAATTTTGATATATCTATAGTATTTAATGTTTTATATTTATATGAATTCCATGGAGAATATTTTTAAGATGATGAATATGAATAATTAAATTAGGAGCAATAGGTTCCAAAGAAGAAGAAAGAAAAAAATAGTGTAGGTTTTGGATATGAGGAAAATAAGCACAAGGCAAGGGAATTATAACAGGTATTTGGTGCAGTGAGAATGATTGTAGCAAGAAAACAACACTTGTATTATAGAATGGGAGCTGAATAATATTGAAAAATATAAATGGTAGTACAATCAAGACAACTCAGAGGAGATGAGTTGTTTTCAACCAGAGGAGAATGATGCAGAAAAAATAAGCCAACTTTTAGAGGCCATAACTTTTGACCTGTAGCTCCATTTTAGCTATTCCACACAACAAAATGAGCATACAAAAATTGTTTTTCTAGGTGTTTCAACAGCCTACCCATGTTTTTGATATTTTTCGGAGGTTGTACGGGATCATCTAAGGGTTCAAAATTGTGATTTAATTATTTTTTGGGGTTTTTTCTATTTTAGAAAGTGTATATTTTTAGAGCAAAAATTAAAATGAGTTGAATTTCATCCCATAGTCTAATTATAGTGTTTAGGATATTTTTGGATATTTTTGGGCTATTTCAAGTGTTTTTTAAAATAGGCATTTTTTTTAGATTTTAGTTTTTTTGAATTTTTACATGTTAAATCTAGTTTCTAACTTGAGGCTTATTTCAGCATGGTTTGGGTTTGTAATTATTTCAAGAAATCAATAAGAATCAAAATTTTAATATTTTTTCAATATTTTGGCTTATCGGTAATTTTCTTATTCTTGTTATTTTTTGGGTTCATTACAAATGGATGGTCCTATTGATGGAATTTATTGTTAATATTTTTTTTAATCAAATGGCAATTGATCCCATACCAAATCATGGTGGATTACTTACCAACTACAAACCATGCTGAAGATACTCTTCTTAATGAGGAAATTATTTATATTGAATGTTTTAATGAAGAAATTTATCTCAAAGATTATTTTCACAATTTCATTGTTGATATAAAAGAGACTAATCTAGAAGAAAATGATTACATTCCTACCACTAAATCTAAAGTAATCATGAAACAATTAATAGAAGTTAAAATTGACTTACACGAATATAATTTGACTCTTCACTTTGATGGCACAAAATGCCTTCAAGGAGCTAGGGTAGGATGTATTCTAACCAACCCACATGGTAAACTTATACCTTTAGCATTTTTATTAACTTTTAATATCACTAATTAACATGGCAGAATGTGAAGCTATACTAGTAGGAACGCAGGCCAAAATTGATTTAGATATCCCATATTTACATGATTTGGGTGATTCACAACTTATATGTCATCAAGTTAGTGGCGATTATCAATGCAAAAGTGAAAACTTAAACACATATTATCATATTTATACCACATTTGGTAAATAATTTGCCTCTTTTACCATCAAACCAATTCTAAGAGATAAAAATTCTATAGTTGATTCTTTCTCTTCATAAAATCTTTATTTCACCCTTACCAAGTACTTCATGATTCTCAATTTATTATTCAAATAATAGAAACACCTTCTCTAAAAATAAAAAACAATTCTCTAATTTTTCACATTGAGGTTGTTACTATTCAACAAATCCCATGGTATAAAAACATAATTCAATTTATTGAACATCAAACTTACCCTTCAAACATGGATTCTATTGAAAATACTTGAATATGCAAATAATATTTCAAGTATGTACTTCGATGGAACACTCTTTATTATCATAATGAAGAAGGAAACTTACTACATTATGTAATACAAGAGGAATTTCCTACTCTCCTAGAACAAACACATGGGTTAATTTTCTTTGGTCACTATAATAGTTGTGCTACAACCTAAAAATGCTTGTGTATGGGTTAATTTTGGCCTACTCTATAAGAAGATTCTATTAATTTTTTCTAAAAAGTGTAATCCTTGTCAACTCTATGATGTTCTAATCTACTCTCCTTCAATTGAACTCCAAATAGTAGAGTCTCCATGGCCATTCTCTATGTGGAAATTAGATCTCATTGGAAAATTATCTAGATCACAAGATGGTCATGTATTCATTATAAATACTATTCAATATTTTACTAAATGGGCAGAATTTGTGTCTCTCATTAATGTCACTCATATTACCATTTCTAAATTTATTATCAATAAAATCATTAATCATTTTGGATACCATCATTTCAAACAATGGTAGAAACTTCAAAATAAAGATATGAAACAATTATGTTCCAAATTTAAAATTTCAAATAAATTCTCAACACCTTATCATCCTCAATGCAATGGCCAAGCATAATCCACTAACAAAATTTTAAATAAAATCTTACAAAAAACTATTATAAAATCTCATACTAATTGGCAACTCCATCTCTATCCTATACTTTAGGCTTACCACAATAGCATATGCACTACTATTGGGGCAACACCATTTTCACTAGTAAATGGGTATGAATTAGTCCTACCATTAGAATTTGAAAGCCTATCTTTTCATATATCTCTTCATGGTATAATTCTTGATGAAGAATTATGTGAGACCCATCTTCATGCTTTATATTTCCTTGATGAGTAACGTATGGCTTCTTTATAACATAATCACCAATATAAGCCTCACATTGCTAAACAAAATAATAAAATGGTAAAAGTAATAACTTTTAATGTTGGTGACTTAGTCTTCAAACTATATTATACACATGAAAAGAAGGAAAATATGTCAAAAATAGTGGGCTATTTATTTATCAAAAGGAATCCTTTGTCTTAATACCTATAAATTGAAAACTAATGAAGGACATGTCTTCAAATAACCTACTAATTCTAAATTTTTAAAGAAACATTATTCTTAAATATTTACTTTTTTTTATAGTTACATATATTGTAAATACTAACACTTTTTGTGGTTCTCCTACAAAGATCTCCAATTTGTTGCAGTACATTCTATCCAATAGCCTTGGCCCCTATCATTGGCCCTTTGGTCTATCTTTATTACTTTCATTTAATTCATGAGTTACATTGTAAGACTATGGATAGGACATGACCATCCTCATTAATATATTTTAGTCCATCATCTAGTCTTAACATTTCCCCTTTAATCATGAATTTGTCATTTTACAAGTTTATTTTCATTCTTTATTTTCTTTTTATTTTGTGAGTTGTAGTATAAGACCTTGGATAGGAATAGGCCTTCCTCATAATAAAATTTTCATATTTTTTTAGCCATTTTAGTTCATATTTTATGAGTTGAAATGTAATACCTTGGATAAGACCAGGTTTTCCTCATAAAATTTATAATTTTTTAAAAACTATCTTTAACTTGTAGTGTTTTTTTTTGTAGAAATTAAGGTAATGGTTATAGATTGTTATCTCATACACTTAAAACAAACTATTCTTGAATGTTTACCTAAACTTCCATAATTTATTATGATTTAGAGTCATGCTTACATGTCATTATATACTATTCACAATGCCACATTTATTTACAATTTGAGGCTACTCATTTGTTTCATTTTCATTTTTCTTGTCTCCACTATTTCATTCAACTTTGGGCACACCAAGGTCAATTTTAAGATAACATTATTATTTAACATAAAAGTAAAATAATCATAAATACCATTCCCTCTAATTTATTTTCCTTGGCTAGAAAGGCTAAGTTTTCTAGTGATAGTCATTTTTAACACCCATGTTGGTTTTTTGAATCCGTATGGAGGAGGAATAAAAAAAGTCATAAAAAAGTTTAAAGTCAAATCATTTAAACAAAAGGTAATAATAAAAAGGAAATTATAAATAAAAATTCAAAATCACACCAAAATATGTGATTATTAAGCACACCTTCAATGCTAGTTGAAGCTCAAACTCCACAGTGGCCTCATGATAGAGCCGAGGTCCATTGTGGTGTGGTAGGCTAGTAGACTAGGATAGAGTATTATATAGTGCTACCTAATTTCTCATAAAATTACCTAATCTTTGTAGTAGATTGATGGATATGTAATGGGTCATGAGGAATGGGGAATAGTTTGTGGGAAGGTAGGTCCATTTTAATTATCATGCATATAAACTTCATGGGATTATATTTATAATTCATTACATAACCCAAGTTTGTGTACCTAAGGCAAGTTATCTAGATTATTTAATGTTGAAAGTCCTCTTGTTTTTCCAACTTAATTTAAATTTCCTGATCCCGATAAATATTATCTACCTTGGTATCACTCACATTTCCCCCACCACCCATTTCATTTCCCCCCTTGATAGGAAAATTTATTTCCCAACTTATTTTTTGTCTCTTCTTCATATCTTATTAAAACATGTTACCAATATTTTTATTTTGGTTCTATTTATCTTGATAATAAAACTATGTTTCTGAGTGACTATGCATTACTTCCTTACACCACTGATTTATCCTTCTTCAATTTCCTTGATTTATTTTAAAATTTATAAAAAAAAATTATCACTCTTTTTACGGATAATCTTTTATTTTGACTCTTTAGTTTTATATCCCTAGGGTTTATCCAAAGAAATTAATACACCCTCCATGATCAAATTTATAAATACAATATACAATCATTTAGTGATAAAGGTGAATCAAGGTGAACATATGATAATTTTATATTACTTCAGTTATTTCCTTATTGTCATTTCAATTTATGATTTTACTATAATTTGCTAGCTCATCATTATGGGTTGTTATGTTTTTTCCCAAATTAACATCCCACGTTACTAATTAATGACATGTGATGAGATTTAAGTGGGGTATATGTATACACACAATATTTTAAAACTTTATCAATTAATAATGTTTTCTCTCTTGTAGTATCCTGTCAAATCTCAATATCTTTGAGTGCATGCCTTAAAGGGTACACTGAAAAAGGTGTTGGAAAACCTTTTGGTGCTTTATAAGATTGGTGGCCTATATAATACCACCTAAAATGAATATAATTTATTCTTGTTTATTTACCTAGCCTTTAAAACCCTTCTTATAAACATCCCTAAGCATCTCACTACCCAAAATAGCCTCTACCTAAGCAAAAACCCTTTTTTACCACTTTTCTTAGTATGTTGATCAGGTTGACCCCATTATAGATCTAGCACATGTTATGAAACTCTATCAGCCCAAGATAACATAATTCAAGACCCAACGTATCTATTTCATACCTAGTGAGGTCAATCAGGCTGACTGCGTCGACTAAATTTTAGGGAGGGTTTAGGGTCAATCTATGGCTATATATATCCCCTTTCATTTTATTTGAAAAAGAGGAACATTCAATTTTGCATCATTACTGATCTCCAATCTACTTATATAATCAATATGAGGTTTCATTATTTAGGTTTTTACCTTGGAGAATTACTACTCATCTTTTGTAAGTCTTGGATGCATAGGAGAAGTCTTATATTCTAGAGATGATTTGTCCTTGTGATCCTTACAAACCCACAACAACCTCTTACAAAGCACCATTGGCCAAGGTAGAGATTAACACATGATGGGTTCACTTCAATAAGTTATGTTTAATCTTAGCCCTTCATATTTAGATAAGTATATTTTTTAGAACTAATGGATTCAATTATATCTCTCTTTGATTAGATAATTTCTATGTTATATTAGATAGATTTATCTTTGCATGTTTATTATCTTCCCAATTTGTGCCACAAGATTTGGTGATCACTAGATTAGCTTGCTTAATATTATTTACAATCATAATACCTAGATAAGGTTATCACAAAATGGCATTTGAATAGAGGCCTTGGAAACTTATCTTTTGCCATTATGAGATAAGAGATACCTTAGTGTAGGTTTAGCAGATCCATTATTGGTCATGACCTTGATATAAATTCATTTCAAAACATACTTGTTATTTTATTACCTTCTATGAGCTTGAATATTAATGAGTAGGATAAGTTATAGATATATTTAGTTTCCCTTACATACAATAACAATCAACTAATAGGGTCTGATTATTGCTTCTAGGATTAATATATCATACCTTTCAAATCAAAATCAAGATGATATCTTTGAATCAATCTATTATATTATAAAAATATAACACTTTCTTCTAAAACAAATAATTAATAGAGAATATGATGCTTGAATATCATCCTCATGACCATTTATAAAGGGAGATAGTTTGACCAATTCATCCCTTAGAAATACTAGTGTAGGTTTCAATTCATTCATTAATTTATTGTGCCTAAATTTATGATGATGAAACATGTTTATGCAATCCATCACTCATTCTCAATCCATGAACATTTAAAAAAACCAAATGCACTTCCAATCTAGCCCTTTAAACATGGACACAATAATGCTTCATCTCGTCACACTTTTTTCAATTTGAACTCATTATAGATAATCATATTAGAAAAATCAGTAACCCAAAATACCCAACAATGTTAATTTTTAGATTAATTATTCATTTCACTTACATGTTTACCTAAAAAATTTATGCAGTCTTAAATCTGATGAAATGAAGAATGAATAATCATCTTTTTTACTTTTTTTCCCTTATAGATTTATAATATGATTTCCTAGTTGTCCAACATCGATCAGACCAAAATACATATTTTATATTATTTTCATCTAAATATTTATTTTCTAAGATCCCTTGAAATTGATATGTCAAAAAGAGAATAAATAATATAGACCATTCCTTTAGTTTTCTTGTAGTTAGGCCAAAGGGGCTCAAATTGGCCTCAAATTCGTCTTTGACTGAACCAATAAAATATTTGGTTCATTATATGAGGACATTAAGGTTAATTTTCACTCTAAATCACATCATATACAATTGAAAATAGGTTGTGTTTCAAATTTTAATTTTTTTTTTCTTTGATTACACCATTTGACTAACTAGCTCAATCTATGATGAAATCGAAGCCAATTTAGATTCAAATCACATTCTATAGTTGTAATTATGTTCAAGGGCCTCATATTCACTCTATTGCCCTTGAAAGTTGAGCTAATAAACTATTTCATTCATTATATGATGACATTTGATTTTATTGAGCTCAAAACCACATCTTGTACATGTCAAACTTGCATATGTCATTGAATCAAATGATTTTTTGCTTCGTTATTTGATGAAATTAGAGTTGATCAAACCAAAAATCATATTTTATAGTCATGCACTTAGGTTAAAGGGGATAAAATTATATCTAATTGCCTTTAGATTCAACCAGTGGACTATTTAGGTTATTTAGTTATGATATTAGGGTCAACAACCCCAAATTAAATCCTTTATAGTCAAAATTAGGTTCATGGTATTTAATTTCACTCAAATTGTATCATTGATAGCATCGATTTACTCAATCTAATTTAATTTAGCCTTAAATCATGTCTTACACACACAATTATGTTCAAGGGGTTTAAATTGATCTTATTTTCTTCCATTAAAACAATTGACTCATTCATTCATTTTGTAATGAAATTAGGCTTGTTAAACACTAAATCATGTTCAATATAGTCAAAATTATGATTGTGAGTATAAAATCACCAAAATTGCATCACTTTATTTTTGACATCCTTTTTATGTTAGCGTAGATCATGACACATTCCACTTTAAAAAAGAGATATAAAAATTATAAACGTAAATTATGTATAAATAAGTGTATATCATGATAAATATATAAGTATAAACATGTAAGAGTAGTCAATTTATTTTTGTAATGCTATGGACATAATACATTCACATTATAGAGCATATGCACTATGTTTATTGGAATTCAAAAGCTAATCCTTTTGGCTCAAAAATGGGTTGGATTTCTGAGTCAAAGGCTTGGAACTATCAACACACAACCAAATCCAAGAGTTTTAATATAAAATAACAAAATTTAACTTTCATCACCAAATACACTACAAATTTCAACAAGAAAATTCACAAAATTATTATCACGACAACGAGCATCCTCTCCTCTTTCTAAATATATGACATTCATAAATTTTGAACTAGTTTAAGGTTTCAATATATGTTCATTTGTAACTAAAGTTTTTTTAGGCCACTACATGCCTATTTATGTTTGTGTATCATTTTTTTCATTTATGCAAATTCAAAAAAACATATATGGTTACAAATTAGGCTTAATTGCACACACATTTAAAAAACAAATTTTGGTTTTTTAGGTAGTTAGGGGGGGCTATGTGGTTGTCTATCCATTTTTTATAGCTTTTAGGATCTATTTACATGTAATATTAATAAAAAAAATAATCATTGAAAAATTATAAAAAGTATAGGTTACAAACTAGATGATCTTATTTAAAGTTTCACCAAATTATTTTAAACAATATTAAATGATGTTAAAAAATGAGGGCTCACATGGCTGACTATCTACTCTATTTTACTAAAAAAAGGAGCTCCTATTCAAATTTTATTTATTTGACCTAGTTATACTTAACCATTTTTAAAAAAAAATAGTGTTTTGGAAACTAAACTAAAAATAATATTGTTCATGTTCTTACACCATCCTTATTTTGAGTGTGGCCATCTCAAATTATCTATTGGAGTTTAGATTTCTCATTTTTAAAGAAAAACATGTCCACAAATAGGCCCCTTTTTATCCCATAACTTTGTGCACTTACCCACAACACATAAATGCTATAATCACCCAAGGAAATATATTTGATCATAATAATATATATAGGTGGTGCTTACCAACAACATATTCAGAATTATGAAGATTAACATTACATATGTAACATTACATTCTTATGACATTTGGGGCATCACATTAATAAATCAATCAATCCACATCGGGGTACATTCCTTGGACATATTGGTATACCAATTTATTATGGACTAAAGGTTGTCAATACATGCATATGGGTGACAATTTTCCCACTTGATTTCCATTTATATTAGCACATGAATGGTTAAACCTCATGAAAGTCACAATGCATAGAAAAAGATAATTACATTTCCTTTTTACATGAAGGAATCTAATCAAAGTTCAATTTGATGGCTATGGTACTCATAAAGAGGAAAAATATTTAAATAAAAATACAAGCACATGACCTAAACATTCATAAATATTAGAATAAAAGGCAATACATACACAAAATTTTAATTAAAATCAAAACAAATATGTCATTATGCATTGATTTTGACATCACAAGTTAATTGTAATTAAAAATATGTAATAGTATTCTTTACACCTAGCTCTCATGTAGCTAGGGTATTTTATCCAAACAATGCAAAAGTGATGATAACACTAGAAGGAAGATTTAGTTTGAAGTGTGATGAGGTGATGATGAAACTTGGAGATTATTATCTGGAGGATAAAAGGATGGGAGGGGGAAAATTTGACTAGGACAGGAAGATGCGGGAGTAAAGGGAAGTAGATATCAGATCAAAGATAACATTTTAGGTGATAGGGAAGGAAGACTTGAGGGTATATATGTCAAAAAACACCCTAATTATGGTAGTGATGAATTTATCAGAGGTCCCTACTTAGATGATTAATTTGACAAAGGGCTCTACTTAGATTTATAAGGTGACAAAGGAAGATAGGGCATGGATAAGTGGGAATTAGATCTAGGTGCTTTCAGGTAGGCATCTATAAGGAATGTAGATTTGGTGCCCAAAATGTAATTCCAAGATGATGGTTTTGAAGCATTTGATAGGGGGTTTTTGGAGACAAAGTCTCATAAATATTTTAAAGAGGTGATCTACTATCCAAAATCTAATAAACCCATGTCGAATCCTTTAGAACATAAAAAATATATTCCTTCATTTAATTTAAAATGGGAGGTGATGATAGCGGTACTAAACACTAAAGGTTTGTTCAAATCTAGAGGGGTGATTTACCTCTTTAATTGTATATGGCCAAGTCTCCCTGAGATTTATGCTTAGATCATGTAGGCCTAGCAACCCATTATACAAGCTAAACTTGAGATCTATCCCTACACCAAGGGGTTATTTATTATAGATTTTAACCTCTTAGAGGATAGGAATGTGATTTTATATCATTTATTATTGTGGGATAAACTTCATATTTTGATTAAACCTTTGTACCCATCCTTCAACCTCCTCACTCAATCCTTCAATACCAAGCCTATCTGGGTTCAACTGCCACATCTCCATTTTTAGTTCTAGAGCGAATCATACCTCAAGTCTATTATAAATAATTTTGGTGAGTTTATATTGAATAGATATTATACAAAAAGTTATTATCACACCAATTTTACCGCATTCATTATTAGTATCAATTTTTTTAAAGAGCTTCCATAAAAATAGATATGAAAGTTGAGGATCAATCTTGGTCACAATCTCTAGATTATGAGGGTTTAACCTTTAGATGTCATAGGTGTTTTAGGATAAGACATTTAAAAATAAATAGTAGTAACTCCAAAACAAATGTGGATATATCTTGGTATAAGGATTCCCTTCTCAATATTTATACATTGGAAGTAGCTAAAACTCCTAAGAGTGTAACTTAGAAACAACATCAAAATCCCTAGTCTTGGATCAAAAAATTCTTGAACTTCAGAGGTGAATTCTAATACACCATATATTTTGATTGAAAAAATTTTGGAGAGAAATCATATGGAGGAAGGAGTCATAGCAGATCCAAAGGATATCTTATCTAATGGTAATGTAGCTTATGTTTCGAATGAATTATTTCAGCCAATTGACTTGATTGAAATATCTATCCCTTTCTTTCCAAAATCAGTTTTAGGAGTTAGGGAGGATTGGACTATAGTGCAAAAGAAAAAGAGGACACCATGAAAAGTAACTTGAATTAAAAAACATGAATCTTTGCTCCTAAAATGGAAATTGGGGATAAGAACACAGTATTTTATTGGGTTGGAGTAAGATGGTTAGCAATTTGGGTGCTAGTTTTTCACTGCACATTCATGGTGAACCGTTGATATGCTGATATTTGGTAGCCATCCTGGACTAGATTACTGATGAAACAAGTTTTATTTGGTTGAATATTAGCTTATAAGTTCCCTTATTTATATGTGGAGTTCTATTGTGTTTTTTATATTTATGTGCATTTTGTGTTGAGTAATCATGCTTATATTTCAATCTTTATTCCATGTTTTGGGGCCCTATCAAAACCCACTATTTACCTTAATTAAAAAAAACACAAGTGACACTAATTCATGTGATGATGAGGATGACTTATTTTATTCATTCCTATACATATTAATTTCAAAAATTCAAAAAATAAAAAGACATTCAAATGTTCAAAAATAAAAAATCAGGATGTAAGTATGACATGATTTTTTTCTACATTATTTACATATGTTATTTATCACATGTTTGGTATATTACAAATCCTTTTTCATATGCACGTATATTTCACAATATACATGAGTTACATGCATGACATATTACATATGTGATACATGGATACATAGATGTTTAAATTTTTTGTATCCAGGGGCCATGCCAATTTTAGGTGCATATTATCCCACAAATTTAAATTATAACAAATTATATCCTTTTACAACCTTTTACCATGTTGATCTATATTGATTACTTACACATGTGTTGTTATTAATTTTAATTTATATAATGATAAATGGGTATGTTAATTTACTATGTTGTGACATTGAATAAATTGATAGTGTAAACTATTGTGAATTGTTATATGCTTCAATGATGTTGTTTCTATCTCATGATAAGATGGTCATTGCTTATATATTGTGTATGGCCCCTGGGCCTTGTTTTATTGTGACATATTTATGTCCCTTGTTTGTGGCCCCATTGGCCTTAATTTTTGTGACATCTTCATCTCTCTTATTTATAGATCCTTTAACTTATTTTTTATGACATCTTCACGTCCTTTATATATAGACCTTGGCATTATATGTGACATTGAGTACTATTGAGTGTGAATATATCATGTGTGTCATGGCCATGTCATTGTTTGTTGAGATTTATCAAATTTTTGGTGTTATGATCCATATCATGCACTTGTTGAGTTTTGTGTGGTGCGATGATACATATCATGCACCTTTCTACATAGCATTATTTAGTGTATTTATCAGTGATGTTTACTACCTCATGCCTAGTGTGCCTTAATTTACATATCTTTCATACATTTCTTGATGACATTTACATAACTATGATGACATATTATGCAAAATATTATACATGATTACATATTTATACATAAAAAATAAATAGTTAAATCTTTTTGATCAAGGAGGATCTAGGTCAATAGATCTTACCCAAGTTTTCCATTATTACATATCTAACCTCATACTAACATCATTAACATTGACATTGGGTTCCACATATACATGCCAATCTAAAATATCTAACTCGCTTCTGCACTACCAAAAAACTCAAGGGGATTTTAGTATTATAAACATCAACTTGTCAGTAATGGTATTCAGTGACATCATGAAATTCATTGGTTATGACGTGATTGCTATAAAATATTTTAATGGCTAGATCAATGATTAATATCCATCCTTTGTATATTAATGTATACTTTAATTATCTTTAGTTTCTTATGTAGATAAGAATGAATTTAATGATCACATAAAGAAATGACATTACATCTCTTAGATATTATACAAAACTTAGCATAATACAAATTTGCTATTATATTTATACATTTATTGTTATCATATTTTTTGATTTCTTTATTCTTTATTTCACCTTCATATCCTTTCTCATTCATAATTCAATTCCATTTATAACCCTATTAAAATAGTTTGAGTAAGTTGTCCACTACGTCTCCACTTGATTCTCCAAATCAATAGTTTTAGACCTCATACAATTCATATCATTTCTAAGTGTTATCATGATGTATATAAAATTTGCATTTTTTTATATTTACAATCATACAAGGTCTGATTATAGGAAGGTAGGGACAAATACTTATGATTCTTCATCCTACCTTCCACCATGTCCTCAAACGGGATATAAATATTTGACTATTCTAACTTAAAAATATTATAGAATATGATAGAACATTCATTAAAAATATAATAAGAAGATTTGGAATAATGTCATGCATGTTAAGGAGAAAGAATCATTCATTATTTATTGATATTTCTCAAGTATAAAACTCCTTTAAACACCTCTCATTCTCATTGGTTGTTTTAGTGGTCAAATGCCATATAAGGTATAAGTCAATCTATACATTGTTATGTTTGAAGTAAAAATATATGTAGGCACACTACATAATTGGATTAAAATTATTTGTTTATATCACAAAGTTAATTAATTTATTGATTAAGAAAATATTACATTATCTCTTCTAAATTTCACTTAATCATAAATAAATGGTGGGAAAACTACTACACCACACATGAAAATCATGAACATGAAGTTAATTTAGACAAGTCTATATATGTATGGAATGGATTTGTTGAAATACTCAAAGAAACCTACTAAATTTTTGTCAACTAAAATTATCACTACATCAAATTCTCTTAGTTTCACCAAGGTAAATAACAATTTGTGCAATAATAAAAAAATATCTTTCATACTTTTGTGTCCAAACTTGGGATTCATGATTCATAATAAAACATTTTTTAAAAGTATAAGTTAGTATTGAGACCACTTATCCAATTAGATATGGATTTATTAACAATATTTTCAATTGAAGAAGCCTACACATATGATTGTTAGCTTTAATCAATGATAAAGGTAGAATAATCAAAGTCTTAGACCAAGTAGTAGTCTAAATATTTGAATAAGAAATCTAGACTAGGGAATAACTCCAATCACCCTTCATAAAAGAAGCAGTGATTATCAAATAACTAGAATAAGTAGTCCAAAATAAGAAAGTGGTGTTTAGTTCATAAATATGATAGTCATTCTAATGAGGAGTGTTGTGATAGGAATATTATACTTACACAACTTGGAGAATTAGATAAAAACACTAAGTCATTAGAGAAAGATAAGTAGATCATGGAATATGAACCTAGTGCCATGGTGGGTAGTGAAAACATATCTATTATTCCTAATAAAAAATAAGAAGTAGAAATATTTTTCCATTCTCCATGTGGATAAAATCTAAAATAATAAACTTAATCATTAAAAATGGAATGTAGAAGAACCCGATTTATCTTGAAGTAGTTTGTAGATTGAAATTTCCACTAAGACCTAACGTAGAACCATACTTTATCAGATGCTTCAATGTGGGATAGAAGAAATGCATCAATCAATAGTGTCAACTAGTGTATAAAATCAATAATTTTCAAGATACAACCCTCTACTATGTCACTCCATTATTAATATGTGATGTTTTACTTAGTCAACCATATTACCATCATCATGGATTCTATGAGGTAAATACTACAAACATTGTCATATATGTTGGTGATAAAGAGATACCACATACCAAAATTAGTTCCTAAGTTATCACTCATTAGTTCCAAGAAGTATAATAAGGTAGTCACATCTAGTAAAATGTTTATGCTCTTAATGGTGAGATTTGAATATAATAACATTCAAATCCATATTGTTATTGGTCCAGTAATAACAACACGAACCTCAAAGTTGAAATGCAAGTTGTAATAATATAAGGATATATTTTAGTCACCAAAGGAAGTATCTAAACTCGGTTTGGTAAAACACACTATTGATATTACTCTTGGAATACCTCTACCTAGTGCCTATTTGTACCTCAGATCAGATCTAGAGAATGAGGGAATCAAACAAAAAATCCATGAACTTGTGGATAAAGGACATATTAGGTCCAACTTATTTCCTTATGACATCCAAATTGTACTTACACCAAATAATAATGGGACATGGAGGTTGTGAATGTATTATAAATATCTTAATATGATCATAGTGAAGAACCATTATCCTCCTCCAGAGATTGAGGAATTTCTAGACCAACTTTGTGGTGAAAAATACTTCACCAAAATCGATCTTAAGTCTGAGTATTATTATATTCCTACTGAAATTAAAAATGTATGGAAGATAAAATTCAAGTCCAAATAAGGTTTTTTTGAATGGTTAGTACTACCCTTTGGCTTGACCAACACACCATCTAAATTCATACAAATGATTAGTGACATTCTCAATCCATTTAGTACTTAATTTTTTTTAGTCTATGTTGATGACATTGTAGCCTTAAAAAAAGATGGGATGAGAATGTACACCATATAGAGAAAGTTATTGACATTTTTTTAGAAACATAATTCATATGAAAATATGAATAAATGTTAATTTTGTATGTGGGAGATACAATATCTAGGATACATAGTAGATGCATAAGGAGTACACGTGGATTTAACCAAGATTCAATTCATCCAAGAATGGACACAACCAAATAATATCATAAAGCTCCATATTTTATAATTAATTTTTTTTAATATGACTTGGCCTCTGAACCAAGTTACCAAAGGTGGTGCTAAATTAAAGATCATATAAGAAGCCACACAATAGAAAGAACTCGAGGAATTGAAATGCAAACTTTGTTCTACACCAGTACTTGAGTTACCAAAAATTCATAAACCATTTAAGCTTGTGATAGTCACCTCTAACATCATATTTTAAGTATTCCTTGTTTAATATGGTCACCTAGTTGCTTACCACAATGAAATGTTCACCGCACTAGTAACAAAATATCCAGTCTATGATCATGGGCTTTATGTTATTATTCAAGAATGTAAGCATTGGAAGCATTATACATAGGTAAGGAGACTATGATCCACATAGATCACAAGCTGATTTAATTTTATAAGATGCAAAATAAGTGACAATAAGAGCAAAATGAAAAATTGTCTTCTTATCTTGAATAATTTCATTTGAACAATAGTCATAAGAATGGAAGTGCCAATCCAATCATATATTATTTGAGCCATCTATCAATATAATATTTCATTTATGTTATTGACACATGTGGAAATGAGGTCAATGCATGGTCAAAATTTTATCCATCTAACATGGATTTTTCATATAAATTTATTAGAATTTACGTAGGATTAATTCAATTCCAAGTTTCCAGGTATAGGATGGAATCTTATATAACCTTAGATTCTTGTCCATTCCACATGAGGTAGAGATATAAAAATTAAATTATGGGAGGCTCATTTTATCAAAGTTGAAAGACATTTTGTGTTTTGTAGAATTACTTTTTCATGCAACATCTTAGGTCTAATGTATCTAAATACATCAAATCTTGTACCACATGTTCAATTTCACAGTTTGTTAATAAGAAGCAAGCTTTGTATACACATTTTTCATTTCTAAAAAGACCATGGGAATTTATGTAAATGGATTTTATCTCAATCTACCCTATTACCAAGCATAGTAATGATTGTGTTTATGTATTAGTTCACATATTCTCAAATATGACAATTATCATACCTTTTAAGAAATAAATATCATCTCTAGATATAACTCAACTATCTTATAAACACATCTAGATTCACTTTAGAATCCCATAAACCATTATATCTGATAGAGGTACCAGGTTACTGATAAATTTATGGAAATTACTTTGGTCTAAGCTAGACACAAATTTGAACAAATCTACCACTTTTCATCCACAAATTGATGCACATGCATGCTATTTACCTAGGTATAGGATATATTAATGTATATGGGTTGATCGAGATGTCGACAAGATACATATTAATATAAAAGTGGTAAATAAGATGATAATGAACATTCTTAGATTGTATAATTAAAATTAGAAATAAAATTAGGATGAAAGCTTGCCCTTTATTCATAGAAACTACAACATATCCCCACACAACTCTACTACACATATCATGTTTCATCTATACTTGGGTTTCCAGTCTCTAGCACCCATCAACATAGATTATCCTATTATACCATCAATAATAATAACTTATTCATTTGAAAATGAATTTTACAAAGTTTTTCAATTCATTTATAAAAATAAACACATTAAAAAAAAGTGAAAATCATTTTGTAATTGGTTAATTAAAAATATAAGTAGTGTCATGAAAAGCGTCAAACACTACACACTTTCCAAGTTGGTGATCAAGTTTGGATATACTTGTAGAATTAAATACATATGGGATATTACCATAGACTTAATCCACTTTGGTATGGGTCCTGTACCATCAATAAACAAGTAGGAGATAAATATTTCAAGATCACTAGTCCATCCTACCTTTGGTCACATCCAGTCTTCAATGCATAACTCTTGTTCCATTTCTTTCCACATATATTAGATACCTTAAATACTATGCATAGACTATTTAGTAGAAAAATATAAATACAAATTGTAACATCCTACTAGAATCAAATCAAGTCATTGACACTTGGGTTAAAAGGACACATTGATAATATATCACTCTCTTCCATATTTTTAAAATAGGTCAAGTGCCTTCCCAAGGGATATGGTTTCCATAAGTGAAGGTTGTAAATTTTTTTCCATTTCTCTTACCATAATTTCATGCAATGGGCACCATTTCTCTTCAATGAATGTTGACTAATATAGGAAGATGTGGGTTAGTAGTTCTTACCTAAGTTTACTATTGTTTCATAGCCAACCTCATGGTAACATCAACAACACTAAAATTATTTTACACACATATGTTCCAATTTTAAATATCCAACTCCAACTATACACTACCACATAACTCCTGTAGTATCTTTACTATAAACCTTAGCTCATCAATAGAAATAGTTAATTTGATATCATGACATTCATCAGTTATGAAGCAATTATTACCAAATATTGTAATACTTTAATCAACACATCATTTCCATCCCTTTTATATTAATGTACAATTCCATTTTTTTTAGTTGGTTATGTAGATAATATTTAAGTTAGGGAGCACATAGACACCACACATTTGATCTCTCAAATATTGTACAAAATCTTGCATAATAAATTTTTTATATATGATTCTATATTGATTACCAACAAATTATTTGATTTCCTTGTTATTTACTATATTACAAATTCATATCCTATATTATTCATAATTCACTTTCAGTCATAACACTCTTAAAATTGTTAAAGTAAATTTTCCACTAGGTCTCCTCCTAGGCCCCAAATCACTTTCTTATGAGATGAGTGACTTGTAGGCTACATCCCCCCCTCAAATCAAGGATATATTAGTGGGATTTTCATAGACACTTAAGCCCCAATTAGTAAAAATATTAGATTTTGTGACAAAATACAAATTTCATAGTTTTTAGAGTGGTTCAGACATTTGACATATTTACACATCAGGACAGATTTTGAGTCATATTGCATGCATAGGTACTCAATTTACAAGGACATAAGTATAATTTTAGATGCACTTAAGTGAACATTTTAGGTGCACATAGATTGTTAAGAACAGATTTTACATGTTTTTAAATGTTCACATTTTAAAATACATTGGTGGTGTATACAAGGCATATGCAGTCATTTTTCAGCATCATGAGTTATAGGTTCTCAAATTTGACACATATAGCTAGAGAAGCATAACATTCTATACATTGATAACATAAATAATTTTAATTTATTGGAATGAATAGAATTTATGTTATAACTAATAGAGTTATTAATTTTAACTGATTCATGGGGCATGAATAATGGTCATGCACACACACATTATTACCATTATTTATTTTCAAATAGTTGATGGTACCTAAGAGTGAGAACCCTTGAATCCATAAGTTTGTATATATCACTTGATATATGTTTATTGAGTTGACATAGTTTAGGTTATATTCAATGACCTTTGCATTACTCATACTGAGCCAATATGTGGCTCCCACCTTATATATTGTGGTTACAAGGTCATCTTGAGATTAGTTACATGATTTAGTGTGGTTGAGGGTCACTAAAACTGAATGGCCTTGGAAGTACTCTCTATTCATGATGGTTATGAAATTTGTATTTCTAACCCATGTCCTTGACTCAATTACAAAAATTTAGGGGCATAATCACCCCAACTTTCCAAGTACATTAACAGGGAAACCTAGTTCTCTAATGCTTCAGTAATGAATCATTATCTCCAACAAGTTACATGTCGACATGATTTTCTAAATTTCAAGTATACTCTTTCCTTGCACTTGCACTTAAGATTCAAATTTAAATTATACTTCATATTTCAGATTCTATTTCATGGACATTGACTAATATATAGCTAATGTAGGTTTGCTTGGATTAAGCCACACATGTGGATCCTTCTTCTAAAAATAGAGTGTCTTGTCCATACTCAGGTACATATATTTATATTTTTAACTCTATTATTTGTATTTTATTTCAATTATATAATAAAATGGGGGAATTTATAGATATTAAGATATGGTATTAGATACTTGGAAACGTCACTTTAGACCTACCTTCAACCTACATGTCTTGTGTGTACATATATGTCTCTTCTTCACCATTTTATCACATCCACATGATCCCCATGGGTCTGATCCTCTATAGTTTCTTTTATTCACTTATAAATTTTCTTCAATATGTGCCAATGTAGTCTATTATCAAACTCATACATTTCCATATCATCATTTCAATATTACTATCTCTCAAAAAGACTCATAAATACCATCAATATTGTATTATCCAAACATGACAATTTCATTCCATGCCAAACAAGGGTTGCTTTTCAAATTTAAATCATTTTTATGGGTTGAACCATCAATATGACATGTTTGTGGTTTGATAATTTACCCAAAGAGTCTCATATAAATAAAATATAGGTGTAATCCTATTACGTCTCTAGCATTCATCTATCAAGCATGATCTAACACTTGCACATTCAAATGAACTACCATATTCTTGCAATTTAATAATCAATCACAAGGAGTAGGTCTTAGCCAAGTCTGAATCACCCCAATCTTAATATAAATTTTCCATTTATATAACAGTCAAAAGATATATTATAGGTTTCATACATTCAAATATCAGTATTACACACATTCACCTAATGGGGAGAGATACATATTATTTTCATTCCCTATCTAGAGTATAGGATATGTAGTCAACACTTAGCCATTGAGACATGAGTATTTAGGGTTATTTCAAACAACCTTTCTTCCCCATTTGTAGGGCTAAAAATAGTGTCAATAGTGTACCAAGGGTATCAAGTGAGGGAGACATATTTTTGGGTGTTATATGTATAGTTCTATCTAGGAAGAGAATACCCTAGCATAAAATGTGTGGTCATAACATCTTGTACCATAAAAAACATGTAATATTTACATAGATAGAGTTATTAGACTAAAAAAATAATGACTTAAAGTAGTGATCATGTATGATGAAAGAATCTAAGCAGTTCCATAACTTTCGCTCTTGATATGAGTAACTCATAGTCTAGTTTTTTTATTTCCTTGCCACTTGTATATAGTCTTAGTCTTGTATATGACATAATTTTTATAAGTATCTTATCTTATTTAGTGATTTATATATTTATTAAGTGCAATTATCAAATAAAATATAATATTTTACATTCATATCCATGTTTCATTGTAATATGTAAAAATATAAATTAATTACACGTAATTTATATCTTATGAGAGCTAGCATTAGTCCAAAATAGGGTAAAATAATATATAACTATTGATTTCACATTATTATAGGTGAAGACTTATAAATATTTAAAGTGGAGTTAAAGTGAAGAAAGAGATCAATGCAAGATGAAGGGTAGGCTTTTTATTGTTTTGTTTTTATATTTTTCCCAATGTAGATTTACACACCATCCTCTATTCTTGGAATTTTTTTGAAAGAAAAAAGAGTAAAAATATGAAGGTATTGCAAGGAACAAAGTCTTGAGATTATTTTAAAAGTTCATCATTAACATTAAATATTAACAATATCAATTTGTTTTTGGAAAAGTTAGGCCTTGTGACTTATGTATTGTTTAAGCCCATGCTATTTACAATGGAAGTTTTCTAAGATTAACTTGATTTATAGGAGGAATTGGTACATATTCAAGATATACTGTTGAGACATAAATAAATATTAATCTTCAACATTTGGTTTAACATTTAGATATCAAATAAGAGATCTTAAAAATATACTCTTCTTGGAATAACCACTTTTTTGTAACATTGTATACAATTTCACAACAATGTCAAAGGTTTGTGTAAGGGTTGAATAATATAATGTTACAATATACATTGGAACATCCAAGATTATATGGATTTGACCAAAGTCACCAATGAAAATAATGGAAGATATTGTAAAAAATATCTCATTTTTGTGTTGTGTGAAGGGTCTGTATAAGTGTAAATTAATATGTGCCAATAATTACATCTTAATTATATTCATTTCAATGATCAAAATGTATCAGATATGTTATAAATAAAAACCTTGAGGTAACTTATAAATTAATTTTTTTAGTGTTTTCATAAACCCTAATCTCCACAAAACAATATGCATTTTAGGAAAATTTAGGCATTTTCATTACATTAGTAAAGCAAGGAATGCAAGGGAAGAGGGAGGCTCGGGGAAAGAGAGGGCCACGATGAGGAAGCTAATGTCTATACATCATCTCTCAAATCATGATTTTGGATTTTTTTTGAAGGAATGAAATTATTCAATCCAATTGTAAACTAGGGTTGTAAGGCATGCCAAGAGTGCATACTATTATTCTTTTTGTTATTCTTAAAGGTAAAATTAAGGGGCCGACAAAAATAGAGAAAATGGATTGTAACAAACACGAAATTTTTATGGGATATTTTTAGGTTTATCTGGAAGTCCTAGCGTGCCCTTTCCAAAAGGATCAATGAATAAAAATAAAAAAATATTAGTGACATGTGAAAGTTTCCAGCACTTTCAAAAAAGAATAAGATAAAAAGAAAATCTTTGTAGCATTTATCTTGACTTAAAAAATATGTTGTGCAACATATTTATAATTTATGTTATGTCAAAAAGTGTTCTGTAATGGGATCTAAGGTAATGTGGTGCTCGGTGAGGTGTAATGTCCATGAGTGCATAAACATTAATGGACAATGTTAATTTTTTCATCCATTTGACTATTATAACATAGTTTTTCTTAAAATTACATCAAGAAGAGGTGTCACATGATAAAAATGTCAAAATTTGATGATAAGATAATTTCACATTTATTTTATCATCATAAAGAATTTGAATATCACCAAAGCATTTGACAATAGGAATGCAAACTATTTGACAAAATGTTTGAACGAAATGTATGGTGAATGTGAAACCATACAAAAGGTACATAAATGGTTCAAAAAATGCCTCATTATTTTACACAAAAATGTTGAATGATACAAAAGGCATGTAAATAATCTTGGTAAAATTTTTCAAAGGAATGACTAAAAAATATACACGAAATGTTGTTCTTAACAATGCTTTGATGATTTACAGACAACTGTTGGGAAGAGATTTGGTTTATGTATTGTCTTTTTTACAAAACGAGTACAAAATTTTATAAAAAATCCTCAAATACTTTTGAGGAAACATAGTGTCGATAAAACGCCATGTTAAATTTTAAAACTTCAAAACAAACCCCAATCTCCACACAAAATAAATGTAATAAAAAAGTATTCAAATAGACAACTATAACAAGGACAGAAAGGGAAGGGATGGGCTTGGGGAATGAGAGTGTGATAATGAGGATGTTGATGCCCATGCATGATCTATCAAAATGTATTCCATCTTACAGTGATACTATTACTAATTTTGAATGTTTATTTTACCTTTTATAATTTCCACTCTTTCCTTGATTGATATGCTAAGGGTTTCACACTATATAAAAAAAAAAGTCAAAAAGAGTGTTTGGGTTTTATTTTAAGGAAAGAAGTCATTTAGCTCAATTGTAAATGAGCATTGTGGGGCATGCCGAGAGTGCATATATATATATATATATATATATATATATATATATATATATATATATATGTATATATATATGTATATATATATGTATATGTATATATATATGTATATGTATATATATGTATGTATATATATGTATGTATATATATGTATGTATATATATATATATATGTATGTATATATATATATGTATATATGTATATGTATATATATATGTATATATATATATATATGTATATATATATGTATATATATATGTATATATGTATATATATGTATGTATATATATATGTATGTATATATATTTGTGTGTATATATATGTTTATATATATGTGTATATGTATATGTGTATATGTATATATGTATATGTATCTATGTCTATATATGTATATATGTATATGTATATGTATATATATATGTATATATGTATATGTATATGTGTGTATATATATCTATATATGTGTGTGTATATATATATATATGTATATATATATATGTATATATATATATATATGTATATATGTATATATGTATATATATATATGTATATATATGTATATATTTATATATATGTATATATATATATATATGTATATATATATATATATATGGAAATATATATGTATGTATATATATATATATGGAAATATATATGTATGTATATATATGTATATGTATATATATGTATTTATATATGTATATATATATATATGTATATGTATATGTATATGTATATGTATATGTATATGTATATGTATATGTATATGTATATGTATATACATATACATATAGATATATACATATACATATACATATACATATACATACACACACACACACACACACAGAGATATATATAAGGGTAAGGTTCGAATAGGATCAAAGACAAAAACTAGAAATCTTGGAGACACATAATTTTTTTAGCATTTTTAAGAAAGGAAAATATATTGAGCGAATAGCTCCAACACCTGTGATGAGTTCAATGTTCTTCAACATAACATATTTAGAATGTGTTTTATGTTGATAGACATGAGTTCATTAAAACTAGTAGCTGACATTATTTTTTTCATCCATTTGACTACCATAAGGTATTTTTTTTTCATAAAATTACATTTGTAAGAGGGGGGTCATGCTAAAAATGACCAAATGCAATGATGCAATAAAGGTAAAGTAACTTATTAGGAATTACACAAGAGATGTGCACTACAATGGAAACATGGGTTGGTGCTGGAACATAATGGTTATGATATGTTAACAATTAATAGTAGATTTTCAAATGTGGTTGACAAAATGCCTTAAAGATACATGATTTCATGAAATGAAATGATTATTTGACATGCAAGATAAGGGTCATTAAAGTATTCTCTCAAACTCTTTGACCTAATGAAGCATTCTTGAACATACAAATGGAACATAAACTATTTTAGACATGAATACAAAATGTGGAATCATATAGAAGGCACCTCAACTATGTGACAAAACATGTTAATGAATTTTATAGGAATGTAAAATCATATATACAAATTGTTTGAAAAAACGCTCAATTGAAATTTATGGGAAATGTGAGACAATAAAAAATGCACATCAATTATTTTTTAGTTGAATAAATTGCCTCTAAAAAGTTTATGGAAAAAGGTTTTCAAAGGGATGCTTTCAAATTGTTCAACTTAATGAAGAACTGTCAATCATAAACTGACCATGAAAAAATGTAATTGACAAAAAGCTTCCAAGACATGATTTAATGGAATACAATGATTTCAAAACTTGCATATAGGGGATTTTGAAAGGAATTTATCAAAAAAATAGACCTAATAAAACACTCTTAAACATATGTTGCACATGACAAAATGTGGTTGGCAAAATGTCTTAAAGAGACACAATTTCATGGAATGGAATGATTTCAAGACATGCACAAAAAAGGGGTTTGAAAGCAGGCTATCAAACTATTTGTACTAATGAATGATTTTTGAACATACAATAGGCACACTAACTATTTTAGACATGAATGAAAATTGTGGAATTATACATAAGATAGAAGAACTATTTGACAAAATATGTAAATGAAATTCAAAGGGAATGTGAAATCATACAATAGGCATGCAAACTATTTGAAAAAATGTTTGATTGAAATTTATGGGAAATATGAAATCAAACAAAATGCATGTAAATTATTTATTAGTCCAATAAAAATCCTTGTATAAATTTTTGAAAATTTGGTTTTCAAATGATGCTCTCAAACTCTTAGTTGTAATGAAACACTCTTGAACATACCTTGACCATGAAAAAATGTGGTTGACAAAAATCCTCAAAGACGTATCATTTCATGGAATGTGATAATTGTAGGGCATACATAAAAATGGTTTTAAAAGTACGTTGTCAAATTCTTTGGCTTAACGAAACATTCTTGCACATATAATAGGTATGCAAAATATTTTAGACAAGAATGAAAAAAGTGGAATCATATAGAGGGCAAGTGAACCATTTGACAAAATGCCTCAATGAAATTTATGGGAATGCAAAATCCTACAATAAGCATGTAAAGGTTTTGACAAAATGCTTGGTTGAAATTTATGGAAAATTTGAGATCATAGGCACATATATAAAGTCATCCATATTCATATATAGCAAAATTACACTTTGAATCAATCATCTTCATACTTTTTATTATTCAAGTATATTACAATATGTATGCATAGTCTTTTAACAACACTCCCTAACAATAGCTTATTTTTTCTAACAACTAATAACTAACAACTACTTATTCTCTAAATATCTCTTTGACATATATTAGTGAATTTCTTGAATAATCAACACTCACATACAAACCTTTCATAATAATATTATGCCAAACTCATAATATATATTATTGTTACATAATAATAATATTACCAATTATTTTACTATACCATAAATTACCAATCACCATGAGAATGTTAATTCCCTAACATTCCTCCTTCCCCCTTCCTCCCTCCCCTTAGTGTTCACATGGGAAGAGGAATCACATGACTACATATTTCTATATTGAGCCCTCAAAATTTAAACGTTAGGTTTGCCTGAATATGCATCCAATTTTATATTGAGAAATTTAAAGATCATACATCGTACACAAAAGAGATCTTGTAAATACTTTATTTGAAAAATACTTTTGAAAGCTTTATTTGAAGACTTACAACTAAAAACTTGAACAAAACATTTATAATACTCAAAATGATAAATGCCTATTGACATACATACAAACTAATAGACATTGACAAATAACTAAAAACAAAAAAAAAACTAATAAATAAACAAACAATATAAAAAATAAAAATATTAAAAACAAAATAACTCATAATAAAATAATTTTAAAAATAAATAACGAAATAAACATGCTTTAAATACATGACATACTAATAAAAAGACACTCTAAAACATAAAATCCAATTTCTTGAACTTATAAAAATAAAACCACAAACCTAAATCGACTCAATTAAAAAAAACTTAAAACAAAATAATATAAAATAAAATACTAAAAATCGAAACCATGAAATAGGCAAAAACCACGGTATGATACAAAACCACTTTTACGAATTAAACCCGCGCCTCACAAAACAAAACCAGGCCGACAGAACCGCGGCTCACAAAACAAAACCACGGCTCACAAACAGACAGCTCAGACTCTTCTACCGTCGTCGTTTGAGAAGACAGCTCGTCGTTTGGAGGGCCAACTAAAGTAAAATTTCCATAGATATTATATGGCCGTGTATAATTTTTTTATTTTTCAGAGACATCGTTTTAAAAAAAATAAAATAGAAAACAACTTTAAAAAAAAACAAACACAAACACAAGTGTGTGTATATATATATATATACACACACACATTTAATTTTCAGAATTTTAAAAGGGAATAAAATGTAGTGTAAACCACTGTGAATAGGGTGGAAAGATAGAAAGAAATATGCATGGGAATGGTGGAGCCAGTGAAGTCACATGGAGTTTGCACTTGTTCAATCATTGACAATATGAAAGAATGTGGATGAACAAGTTAATGACAATTATAATTGGGCTACATAGCTTGGTCATTGGATTGTTTTAGTGTGAATACAAATGAATGGGGAAGCAACAATGTTCAGAGAGGCCACACAAAATCTATTTTGATATCAAAAATAAAAAATTATCTTTATTTAAAGAGAGCTGAAGGCTTGAGGTATGCAAAATCATGCTTTCAGTCAATCATCTTCATACTTATTATTAATCAAACATATTACAAGATATATGCAGTCTTTTAACACCACTCCCTAACAATAGTTTAGTTGTTTTAACAACTAACAACTATTTATTCTTAAAATATCTCTCTGACCTATATTAATGAGTTGGTTAAATAATTAACACTCGGATAAGTGCACCAACATGGGGGACAACAAAAAGTCTATCCGTGGACATGAATTTTCTGAAATTTTTAAAATGTGAACTTCCGCAGATAATTAGAGATTGCTATACTCAAAATTTAAAGATGGTATAAAAACATGAATTATAAAATTTCAAGTCTAAGTTCCAAAACCCTTTTTTTTTATTAAAAAAATGGTTAAATATAAATAGGTCAAACATCTAAAATTTGAAGAGGACTTCCTATTTTTTTAAAGAAAATTTGAATCGTACCATTCCGTGCGACCCACCAATTTTTTATTATCGTTAAATATTGTTAGAAACCCTTTGGTGAATATTTAGAATAGATCTTCTACTGTGTTATGAACTTGTTTTTATATTTTTTTGATGAATTTTTTAAATTAATTTTGCAATTAAGTATATCCTAAAAACTGACAAAAAAATGGATAGTCATTCATGCGACCTACCCTAACTACGTCAAAAAAAAAAGAATATTGATATTTTTTTAATGTGTGTAGAATTTGGCCTAGTTTGTTACCATATAATTTATTTTGAATTTGGATCAATGATTTTTTTTTTTTGATAAACATGAATAGACATGTATGGCTGAGACATGTAATGGCCTAAAAAGGTGTTGTTAGAAATAAATATAGTTTGAAACCTTAAAATAGCCCAAAAATTATAAAAAACATATATTTAGAAAGAGGACATGGTGCTCATCGTAATGTTAATAATTTTTCAAATTTTGATGTTGAAACCCATAATGTATTTGGTGATTGAAGTTGAAATTTGTTAGGGTTTTTTAAAAACTCTCAGTCTCGACTATAGATGCATAGTCCCAAGCCTTTGACTCATAAATCCAAACCATTTCTGAGCCTAAAGGCTCAGTTTCTAATTTAAATTCAAATAACACAGGCATTATTTTAAATTCAAATAACACGTATGCATTGTATAATACATACACATTATATAGTGCACTATATAACGTGTACGTGTTATTAAACACAGACATGTTGCTTTGTTATAATTCTAAAACCAAATCCATGAGTATTTAAGAGTTGCACATGAAGCCAGCTTTGTCCATAATATTATATTTACTATTCTAAATGTTAATTATAAGTTTACATATTTTTTTTTACATTAAATTATACTTTAAATTTATTTCAACAAATATAAGAAATTATGGTCACTCAACATCTAATAGAGTTGGCCTCATAGTTACACATCTTAAAATGTGAAAAATAGTTTTTTAAAATCCAATCAGGTTAGTATTTAAGCATTTTTAGGGTCTAAGTATTAAACCTAGGGATTTCATGACATATGTTTTGCAATTGATATCCATTTTTGGTAAACATATAGTCAATTTTTAGGTTTTTTTGCCTTCTAAATTAATTATTGGCATTTCTAGGAGTCTTAAGTTTGTCAAAATTAAATTTTTTAAACCACTCACTTTAAAATTGATGTAATGTGGTGTCATTGGGATAACATAGGTCACATTGATGACTTACACACGTCAAACAACTATTTTGTGTTAATTTTACTTATTCATTATCCTTCCATCATCCTTGATCACTTTATACTCATGTCTCATCACCCCTAATCACTCTCTCATCATTATTCATTGTCCCTAATCACTCCCTCATTGACCCTCACTATCCCTAGTCATCTTTATTCACTCCCTTATCATTCATAATCAGTCCTCCATTGACCCTCACTATCCATCATCATCCTTAATCACTCCATCCCCATTCTTCATCATTCCTAATTAGTCTTTCCTCATCCCTCATCGTACATAATCACTTCCTCATCCCTATTCACTCCCTCCTCATCCCCAATCTAACCTTAGTTATCTCTCATTATCTCTAATCACTTAAACTTATCATCCCTAATCACTCCATTGATTATCATCATCCCTCATCATCCCTAATCACTCACTTCTCATCCCTCATAATACCTAATCAGTATTTATTCATCCCTCATCATCACTAATCACTCCCTCATTGAAACTCACCATTTCTCACCATCATTCATCACTCCATCATTGACCCTCACCATTCCTTACCATCCCTAATAACTCTCTCATCATCTAGCATAAGTATATACTCTAAAGATATCTTTGATTCCAATCATATGTTGTTTAATACATTATAATATAAACTAACTCTTTTCGAGGATTTTTTTTGTCAATACCCATTTATGATAGTCAATTTTATTACTAAATGAATTGGATGATCTTCCAAATTTATAGTCATGTAACATAAGTATTAGCACAAAATATAGTCTAAATTTGAGTTCATTGAATTATATTTGTTGTGCAACTAACTAAATGAAACTTTATTCGGTTCCACCTTTGGTAGTTTGGTTTAAAAGATAAAAATTAAACACAAATCTCTTGTATAATTTTCTAATTCTGAGAAGATTTAAATCAGATGCAAAGTTATTTAGTGTTTTCCATTCTTGTATAAATTGAATCTTAGTTAGGTTCACATATGAACTCTTTTTGTGTGTAATGTGTCCCAAATATTTTAATTCTTACATGAAAAATTAACATTTATTCATGTTATCATAAAAATAATTTTTTTCAAAATGTGAAACACTAATTCTACATGGTGTAGATGTTCATCCAATGTTTTCTAAAGATTAAGATGTCATCAACGTAGATTAAAAAAATGGCATAGGTAAAGTGCCTAAGGATGTCGTTCAACATATTGAAATGAATGAATTCATTATATGAGTTAACCTAAAAGGCATAATCAACTAGTCAATCAATCCTTTCTTTGTTTTAAAGACTATATTCCAAATTTCTAAAGGTTTAACATGAATATGATGATACCCATAAATTAAGATCAATTTTGGAAAAGACTTATACACCATGCATATGGCATAAAAATGCCTTAATATTTATATGAGGGTAATAGTTCCTCATGATAATCTTGTTAATATTTTTTTAATTGATTCATAATTTTGGCACAAACATAATTCATTTTCTGTAAGGTAATGATTTGGGCATGATGTGTCCATTATCCATGATTTCATAGATCCACCACTTGATCTATTCATTCTCTAAAAATGATATGTTGTATAAGGAAGTTTGAGGTAGAGGTAGTTAAGGGATCAACTAAATAGTATTGTTTAGTATATAATATGTAAGAACTTATTTAGGTGACTGAAAGATATCCTTTTATTCATCTAGTTTATGATTCAATTATTTTGTCTTTATTATTTTTGGATAAACCACACTATGATATGGTGACATAAGGATGTCATTAAACATTTACTTCTTACCATTAAGAGTATACTTCTTACTAAAATTGAATATACTCTTGTACTTCCTATTACTAATGATTGAAAGACTATGAATTAAATATGATATATGGTATTTTAGATCCAGACAATCTATCATAAAATTTGAAGGATTTAATTCATAGACTAAATGTCAATGGTAAATACATGGTTGAATACATGTAAGACATCACACATGTACAATGGTGAGATGTCACAAAGGATTGCATCTTTAAAAAAATTGATTTTGCACACCAAGTTACACTACTAGGTGATCCATTTATCAAGGCCTACACTAGACTATACACTAGCATATGGTTACAGATGATGTATAAATTTCAAGCTCAATTTTGGAAAATATGATTTAGGATAAATAAAATTACTTTGACTTCCATTACAAATGATGAAGTGTATTGTCTCACCATTGATCTACATTTGTTAATGAAACAATATTTTTAATTAATATAATTTTTTGTTGGGGGAAGTAGATATATTTTTAGTACTAACCATATCATTGGGTTCATAATCTATTATATATTTAACTTTTTATAACTTTATAGATAACTTTTACCCACTTCTTGAGATGTGAAAGTACAGAGCTCATAGTGTGAAACTCTTTATTATATTGGATATTGAAGTTATGAATTAAGCACCACTTTCCAATCTTGGGCTACTTGTTCTAATCATTTGAAAATTATTTTCCACTCTCTGGTATGATGACTCAATCAATAGACATATAAATAGGACTTAAATATAATTATTCAGATCATAAAATGTCCTCATATGAAAAGTAATTGATTGGTTTCAAGAAATTACATAGCTTGGTGATCTTCATGCATTTACTACCCATTTTTGGTACTATGGTGGTTTTACTTGCTTCCTTCTTTGGTGGATTTTTAATTATGAATTACATTATTTATAACAGGCCCATATTTTTTCATAAGATTTAAATATTTGTGTTTCAAATTAGCTTCCACATGATTTTTATCACTATGTCTTATGTTTTATGATAACACTTAACTGTCCACTTGTATCTCCTAACATTTATAAACTCCAATCAAATACCACCATCAAGATATCGCATAGAGTGATTAAGGATGAGGAGGGATGAGATGGAATTTATTAGAGATGATGAGGGAGTCAATAAGAATGATGAGGGATGGTGAGGGTCAATGAAGGAGTGATTAGGGAGGATGAGGGAGTGATTAGGGATGACGAGTGATGGTGAGTATGAAAGAGAGAATGATTAGGGGAGATGAGGGATGAGGAACGAGTGATTAGAGATGATGAGGTATGATGAAACAATTATTAGGGATGATGAGGTGATGCAAGAGAGACACTACCCACTATAAATAGTAATCTAGTTTACATGTTTAATGTCTTTAGAAGGTGATCAAAGTCATCATAAGTCTATAGGGGTCTTTCTAAGTTTTTAGTTTTATGTTAGTTTTGAATTAGAGTTGTATTGGACTTTCTCACCAAATATTTCATTTGAATTTTTAAACTTTAATAAAGAGTTAAATCTTGTTTAAATAAGTCCAACATTGAATTTTTTGTGGTTAGACGTTAGACTTTGGTGTGGACACTCTCAACATATAAAAAAGTTAGAATTTAGTTGATGGTTATTTAGTAATAAGAGTCTTGTCCGTGTCTTATTTTGTATTTAGAGTTAGATTAAAGAGAGTTGGAGGGGGTAGGATTAAAAATGATGATTTTAAATAACCCCAAATAAGTGAATAACGATAAATTTTGATTATTTTTAGACAAGAAAGCAAACAAACCTTGCATCTTGCTGAATATGTGCAAAGATAGTTGATAGTGTGCATGATTGTGAAACATGATTAGTAACAAGTTATTTTGGATCTTTGTGTGAGTGGTAAGTTGAATACACCTTTTATTTGATGGAGATTATAGAATTTTAAAATTGATTTTCAAATATTTTGAATGCTCAAATTACAAATTGTATACCCTGTGCTTTTACAAAGTATGCGTTGAAATCTATGTGAAGATTAGAGTCTTGTGGAAGATGAGATTCTATTTGGTGGGATTTTGGAATGTATGAGTAATTAGTGACTTTAAAGAAAAATTATATAATAGTATTTAAACATTGTATGTTATTATTCTTCTAAGGACATTCTATGTTAAACAATACAACCCTATCTTTTATGAGAATTTTTTTGAGTATACATCTATGTGAGAAGGTATATGCATGTATTGGAATGAACATTAAGATTTATATGCTGGTGAGTAGATTACCATATGATCATGAAGTATTATAGTCTTTCAGTTATATTTCATATATTTGGATGAGCAAAAATAAAACTAACACAATCCTGCAATCATGAAGAAACTTAACACAGTCAAAGTGGTATCTCATGGAAATTGGAAAATTGAGTGTTATAGATGGAAGGAATTGATTTTTTAAAGTTTTTAAACATTTTAAAGAGAATTTTTAACCTTAATGTTGATTTAGAACCCTTTTTAAAATGAATTAGAATAAATAACCTCTTCTTGGATTACTACAAACCTGTGATTGAGTATATAGTCTATTAAAATTTGGTTAAGTCAATCTACTATAGCTTAGAAAGGGAAATATAATAATTGGAAAAGGTGCATAGGGTCAAATCAGAACTAATCCAATAGTCAAAGTCATTATAAATGTCTTTGGAAGATTTAAATCTCATTTTGACTCTTCTTGGGTTTGTGAAACCAGTCCAAACCTTATATTAGGGTTTTTACTTTCAAAGTGAGATTTTAGGTGTTGTAAATATCAATAAATCATGAAATTTGGTGAAAATTTTGAGTTTAACATGCACAAAGATAACATAATGTGTTTAAGTTGTGTAATTATGGATGGGGGAGGACTGTGTGGTAGAGAGGGTAGACAGAGACCTAAAGACCTAATTTGAGAGTAGAAAGAACCAAAAGAAGTTATCATATAGTTAAACCAAATCTTGGAAATTGTTAAAAAATGAGATATATTATAGGGTATCCATAAATGAGATTGATTTGATGATTTGAGTATGTACAAGAAGAGTCTATGATAGAGTAAGAGGTGGTGTATGATGTGAGGATTGTCTTGAGAAGTTAAGTAGGGTTGAGAAGAAGATAGAGAGAAGTCAAAAGAGTGGAAAAAAGTTTGTCAGAGCCTTATTAAAGCCTAACGAACTAGACATAAGACTTGATACAAGTTGTTATAAAGCATAAAGACTAGTAAGGGTGATAGTCTCAAAGTAAGAGAGATTGAATGCATTAAAGAGAATAAAATGAAGAGTATAGTGAGACTATTTGAAGAATGGTGGAGAATAAATGAAATGAATAAAATGCATATGTGAATTTGAAATGTGTGCAGGGTCCAAAGATAGAGATCAAGTAAGAAAAGACAAGGTGAAAGCTATGTCGATATTGGCAAAGAGCTTGGACATGTAGAGTATACAATAGGGAGCTACATCATGAGGGATGAGGAGAGAGTGATTAAGGATGATGAAGTGAATATTAGGGATGGTAAAGGCCAATGAGGGAGTGATTATGAATGGAGAGGGATGGTGGGAGCCAATGAAGGAGTGATTAGGGATGATGAGGGAGTGATTAAATGTGTTGAGGGATGGTGTGGGTAAATGAGGGAGTGATGAGGGATGAGAAGGCATAAGGAGTGATTTATTAAGGATGATGAGGCATAGTGAACGTCAATAAGGGAATAATCAATGATCATGAGGGAGTGATTAGAGATGACTAGGCACAATGAGGGTCAATGAGGGAGTGATTAGGGATAATGATGAATGATGAGAGAGTGATCAACGGTGATGAGGCATGAGTATGAAGTGATTAAGGATGAGGGAAGGATGATGAATTAGTGAAATTAACATAAAGTGATTGTTTCATGTGTGTAGGCCATCAATGTCACCTATGGTACCCCAATCACACCACTTTACATCAATTTAAAAGTGAGTGGTTTACAAACTTGAATTTTGACAAACCTAAGACTCCTAGAAATGTCAAGAATCAATTTGGAAGGCACAAAAACATAAAAAATGACTATATGTTTACCAAAAATGCATATCAATTACAAAGTTTGTCTTTAAATCTCTAGGCTTAATACTTAGACCCTAAAAATGCCTATGTATTGACTTGATTGGATTTTAGAAAACTATTTTCCACATCGTAAGGCGTACAATTGTGAAACCAACTCTATAAGATGCTAAGTGACCCTAATTTTCTATATTTACTAATTACATTTATATCATTACATTTTATTTTTGATACTTAATATTTAGAGTAGTAAATATAAGCTTATGGACAAAGTTGGCTTCGTGTGCAACTCCCAAATGTTCATGGAGTTGGTTTTTGACTTATAACAAAGTAATGCATACACATTGTATAGTGTATTATATAACGCATACACATTATATAACCCTTACATGTTATTTTAATTTAAAATAATGGATACGCATTATTTGAATTTAAAATAACACACACACATTATTGTTCTATCAATAATGCATAGGCATTACATCTTTGTAATTACTGAGACATAATTTTAATAATGTGATCACATTAATTAAATAATGTGACTGCGTTAATTAAATAATGCGATCATGTTATTTAATAATGTCATCATGTTACCTAAAATGTCCATGGAATTGTCCTCCAAGTCCATGTACATACCCACTCATGTACAAACCTCTCACAACAATATTATTCCAAACTCATAATATATATTATTGTTACATAAAATAACATTACCAACTATTTTACCATACCATAAATTACCAATCACCATGAGAATGCTAATTTTCTAACAGGGCATGTGAACTGATGAAAAAACCTTACATGAACATTAAAATCTAGTGGAAAAATTATAACATTTAATGTATGAATGCAAATATCTACCACAATATCAATATCAATGACATTTATAGTAGAAACCATATTGGCAGTGACCAAATCTAACATTACAATACAAAGGCACCAATGCAAACACATCATAAAAACTAGTTATATTCATCTTCCAAAAGCAAATGTGGACCATCGATTTGGTATGGAAGGCAAAGCTCAATGTAATATGTACAAGCTATCAATATAACTAAATATAAAGTAATCATTAAAATAATGTGGAACTAATTAAATGAATTGACAGCCTTGTTAGTGTGAAAATTAACAATGACATTGGTGATAGTTGGAGGGCTAAGTTTTTGAGAATGCCAAATATTGTGATATAGATGCTTGTCCATTGTGAGAGACTAGTAAACATGCCATGTCCTGTTTTATATCTTTACATACATACAGATTTGCAAACCACAATATATTAGAGGAGGGTAGAAGTCAAAAATTTCATGTCATCAAACAACATAATATTATGAAAAATAACAAATAGAGTGAATTCTTTATTATATTTAGAGAACAGATCCTACCTTGATTTAATGTTAGTTCAAGAATTGCCTTCTCTAAAATTGTAAACAAGTTTATAAATTTCTTCAGTCCAAAATCTTCAATCAAGCTTGTTGTCAAAGCAATATCCACCTTATAAATGATGAGTTCATATATAAATCAAAAAATTTCAATATAATATTATTATTATTACAATTTAACTTAATAATATATCAAACGAACCTCTCCATCCTTACTATTACATTAAAATTCAATACAAAAAACATTAATGTCCTCTAATATAATAGAATACCTATATCATTACTTGGATTTATTTACCACTCATCATTTTATATTTACTACTTAATCATTGGTGGGCTAATACATATCCAACTGAAGGCCTCTGACCTTCTAATGTAAGCCAACCAGATTATGCCACACATTAAAAATAGAAAAATATAATAATATTCATCCTCTAACATTCACTGTGAACTGTTGATCGGATACAGCTTGCAAGTTTAATGGTTATTATTCCTATATTTATTTTCAATCCAAATTGTTTGATTAGTGTTAAGGTGACTGTGAAACAAATGGACACTCGAAAGATGAGAGAAGGATGGGTGCAGAGTTTTATTTGATATAAAATGAATGGTGGGCAGAGAAACACATGAGCAAGAAATCCACATAACTAAAAACACATCTCACCTCCACCAAAATCATGGTCTTCAAACACATTTATTGTATGAGTAGACGACATTAACCATTGGTGACCAAAATCATGGTTTTAAAAGGGAATCTCAAAATGGGGGAATTTATTTGCTAACGGTTTGGAACATGTTAACCATGTCTCTTTGCTAATGGTCTCGAACATGTTGACCATGTCTCTCTAGGGTCAGATTTATGCTTTTGTAAGTTTATTAAAAAGCTAATGTTGACGAGGCTATGTTATGTCACAGCGATTCCCACTCCCAACCTATTAAAGGATACTACTACAAATAAGAGTACAAGTGGTATTGAAAAAATAATATTTAAGTGACTAAGAGTTGTAACAAAATATAAAGAATATTAAAAAAATAATATATAATCTATTCAATTAACAATTTCATTATCAATTTTCACTTTCAAATTTATAAGTACATAAAAAATGATATAAGTAATATTGAAAAAATGGTATTTAGATTATTTAATTAACATAACAAGAAACAATACGATATATTTTACGAGTTGGATAAAATTAACGTTATTCCTATATAAATATAATCAAACTACCCACACTAAAAACACACCTCACTTCATAGCAAAATCATGGTCTTAAAACATATTTATTATATGAGTAGATGAAATTAACACACTTAAAAGAGTCCCAATATAAATAAATCTGTTTTAGTATAAATAACACAATGCCTTTCAACACTTTCATGGCAAACACCAATAAGTTAGAGTTCTAGTTTTATAAGTCCCAACTTTATAAGTTAAGGGATACTACTACAAATAAAGTCATATTGAAAAATTAGTATTTAATTTATTGTAAACAGTCCCTCCCAATTTTATAAATTAAGTGATATTAACATAAAGATGATATTATAAATTAAAGAATACCACTATAAATAAGGTGCAGATGGTATTGAAAAAATAGTATTTATTTCAGTGACGAGTGATAAATAAGTTATAAGGAATATTAAAAAAATTATATTTAACTTATTCTATTAACAACTTAAGAGTGCAGGTGGTATTGAAAAAATAATATTCAAGTCATTGTCAAGAATAATAAAAAAGATATAAAAGACATTTAAAAATATTTAATTATTAACTTGATTACCAACTCTTACTCTCAACTTTATAACCACACAACAAGGATCTAAGCACTATTAAAAAAAAGGTATTTAGCTCATTCATTAGCATAACAAGAAACAATACAGTAAGTATAAAATAACAATTGATAGTATTAAAAAAAACACAATACAAGTAACATAAAAAAATATGTAAATAGTATTGAAAAAATAGTATTTAACTCATGTTATTGGTATAACAAGAAACAATATAACAACCATAAATGAGCATATTAATAGTATTAGGAAAATAAGAAAAAAACAATACAAACAACATAAATAAACATATTGATAGTATTACAAAAATTGATATTAAATATAAAGAAATTAAATTGATTTTATGTGGTGGTTTATTTCTCTTTATTTATTTTATTATTAGAATAATTAATAATTAAATTAATGGCAACTTAATTTAAAAGAAATTATTGACTAAATTGATGGCAGCTAAATTTTTTAAACATATTGATAGTATTAAAAAAATTAATATTAAATATAGCAAATTAAATTGATTTTAAGTTTTTTTTCTCTCTCCTTATTTCACTATTAAAAAAATAATCATTAATTAAATTAATGGCAACACAATTTTTTGAATATTTAATAGTTTTTTTTTTAGTATTTATCAGAATCCCTTCCTCGCTTTTTTCCAGTATTTAAGATGCACTGAACAAAGGTCGCTATCGTAGTTCCTTTATTAATTACATGGCTGTGCTATTACTATGACTGGTGTGTAATGTGAAGTTATAGTTATGAAAGTAGCATAAAACTATCTGAATTTTTAATATACGTGACTTTTTATATATAAAAAAATGTACACATTTACTATGGGATATAATTTATTTTTAATATATGTCAGTATTTCATAGATTTTAAATAGTTTTAAATAATTTTGAATGAAAATAGTCTTGGTTTTGATATTATATATGTTACATTGCAATTTTTACATCTTTTCAAAATATAAATTTAATCATTATTAAAAAATAGTATGGTATTTTTTTTTTGGATGTGATTTTTTTATTCATTTTTTTTTTCAATGAATAATATTGTATTATATTTCTTTTACCAATAAGAATAAGCTTTTCAATGGAAAAAATGAATCACAAATATATAAAAACATTTCAAAATTTTATAAAATAATTATATATAAATATATTGACAAGCATAAGAAAAAAATTGTTGTCATGAATAATGTATTTTTAATCTTTATTATTTATTTTAATGAATAATTAAATATATAATTTCCATGATTATAAATGTGGGTTTTCTGTCTTTCCATTTATTTTTAATGGGATTTCTGAAGTTTCTTTGCTAGGTTTTAATCATATATTTTATGTTTTAGTTTTGGCACGCTTTGTTATCAACCAAAATCATCTCTATTGAAAAAGAGAGCGCAAACAATTTACTGGTTTTGTGTTTACAAGTTTTCTTTTAATCATGTTTCGATCAATTTATAAGGATTAATTGTTATATAATCATCTTATTAAATAGCAAAACACTGATTATTAAAAACAATAATTGGAAGTTCATATATATATATATAACTTTTCACATCCCATAAATAAAACCCATCAATCAAGGAAGAGAAAACGAAACAATATTCTGTAAGTGTTAAAAATTGTTATGAATATAATTTATTTGAATATAGAAACAATTGTCACACATGTGGACTGCACACAAAATAAGAGTGGGATGTATTGTAAAGAGGTGGTGTATATGTTTTTTAAAAAGAATTAAAAAATGAGTTAAAATAAAATTTAAATAATTTTTTTTTATAATATTGTATTATAATTATAAAAATATAATGTGGTGTAGATAAAATGTTTTATTTTGGTTATTATTATTTTTTTCTAAAATATTAATATATTTTAATATTAACTTTCAAATTTGAGATAACTTACACAAGTATCAATTTAATATCTATTCCAAAAGGTGAGATTTTTTTTCGTTAGCTTGTGAAATTCAAATTTAGTGTAGTCATAGAATTTTCTCGATTCTTTCCACTTTAGAGCTGTGAATCGCTGAACTTAAAAGTAAGTAATGTTAGATTCAATAGTGTTGGAATCTTTTTTACATCGATTTTTTAATACAACTTCAAAAGCATTCATTCTTTGATTCATTTACAGTTAAATTTTATATGATAAGTTTTACCAATACAATATATCAGAATTATGAAAATAAGATGTGGAGAGACAATATTTTATTGCTATTTCTAAACATGATTAGGATTTGTTCTATTAAAATAGGTTTTAAAATGAAGTTCTATTTTATTCTTTTATTTCTTTGTGATTGATATTTATACAATGTAACTTTTATATAACATATCGATGTATTTCAAAAATGAATCTCATATGTCTAAGTCCTAAAATTAATGAAAATATATTAATACACCAATATTTTTTATTAAAAATGATATTAATATTTTATAAAATAAGAAAAATAAATAAATAGTAATATTAAAAAAAGGGTTTATACTTTATAAAATTCATAAATTTTTAAAAATAAGAATAATTTTTAAAAAAGGACTCCTCCATTCCAATAATAATATTAGAGTCTTATAAAGTAATTAATAAAAATAAATATAAATAATATTGGAAAAACATGATTTTTAACTTATCCCATTAAAAAATAAAAATACTACAATAAGGAGGGTATCGGATTTTATTCATTTATTACGCCACATCCCATTAACACATGAAGAAACATTGCAGTATGGAGGGTATTGCAAGCACAGGAAGAAAAACAGTACGAAAAAATTATATATTTACTTTAAAAAAAAAAAGGAAGATATTCTTAAAATTGAATATTGAGTAGGATATTCTTAAAATTGATGGAGAATATTGAGTGATTTATATATAATTTTTATAAGAGTGGTTTATATATTTTTTTTAATGTTTAATTTTTGTAATAAGTAAATAATGATTTTTATTTTTATTTTTTAAATTATATATATGAAGGTATTACAAAGAATTCATTGAATTATATATTATGTTGGTATTCGTATTTATATTTTGAAAATAAATATGTATTAGATTTATAATATTGAATAAGTATACATTTAAATCAATAAGCTCCTTTAATTAAGCAGTTAAGAGTAAGAGCCACCCAAATTATTATATTTAACTTTTGGTTTTAAAATATATTAGTATTATATATTTTAATTTTAGTATTATACATTTTTTAATATTTTTAATATTATCAATTTTTTTTATTGGTATTTATATTTTGCAATTTGTACGATGATATTATCTCAGTACACTTTATCTATTATCAAAATGAATATTCTTAAATTATTAACATTAAATTGAAAAAAATGATTATTTTATATTAATAATAATAAAATTATGTTTATATTTCAGTTAAAAAAATTATATATTTTTAATTTTTATAAATATTAATTTTCGAAACTCTGATTTTCATATTTATTTTTCACTTTGGTTTTTCCTAAAAATTGTGTAATGACAGTTTTAAAATTATGTAGTTACTGTCATGAAAGGATACTCGATGCTCTATTTATAGTCTTTGTCTATCATTTTTATATATCATGATGTGAGGGGCTTGCCCCAATACTCATATCTACAGTACAAAGCTAAAGATGGTATTTATTTTATGACTACCTCATGGTATTTTGGAAATGCCTAGGGTCTTTGTCAAGGTGTTCTTACAATGAGAACATAGATTGTATAGAATTGACATTTCTCATGACACTGGGTCTAAGGCTCTTAGCTATTATTACCTATGTGATACCTTTAGGGACTGTGTGTTGCTATTGACTAAGGTGTTGCTACATAAACACCTTGTGTTGACTAATTTACACTTATTGAAAGTGCTGCTAGAGTGATATCTTAGTGAATAAAAGTTCCCACTTGAGACTTCATTACTATTTGATGACTAAAAAATGTCTAAAGATACCATTGCAATGATATCTTATATCGTCTCTAAACTTCCATTCCATGCCTCTTCTTCTAAGAATTGAACATCTTTTCTTATGAATACCTTTTTTGTTAGTAGATTATACAACTTGTAACCTTTTCAATCCTCACTACATCCAAAAAAAATATTTTTCACTTTTAGCATCTAATTTATTCTTCTTTTCATTTGGCACATGTGCATATGCCAAAAAACCAACAATTCCTATATGAGAAACACATGGCTTTTGGCTTCTCCAAGCCTGTTGAGGAATTTTGTCTTCACACTTTATTTTCGACACTTGTTTAGAAGATATACAACCTATGTTACTGTTGCATCTCAATATTCATTTCAAAAATGTTTTTCTTACAACATGCTTCTTATCATCTCCATTATAGTTTAATTTTTCCATTCTCGCATTTCATTTTGTTGAAGTGTATACCTTATTGTAATTTTTTTATTTATTCCATTTTCCTTCTTGTATTCTAAAAATGTATTTAACACATACTCGCCTCCTCTATCTATTATCAACACTTTTTTTGTATCACCTTTACATGCACACCTATCCTCTATAATATTTTTCATAGCATTTGATTGTGCGTTCAATTTAGGTCAGTTTGCATCAATTTTTATAACTTTTCTCAAGAACATTTTGACCGTCTTTTTCTGTTATATATGTAGATATTTGAGATTGAAGTCTTTCAAGTGATAGTGTGAAATCTTGTAATATCTTACACAATATGTTGATAATATGAATATGAGATTCATTGTGCGAAGATTCTTCTGTGTATCCATTGGTTATGAAGTGTTTCGACTTAGCCTTGCAAGGTTTCAACTTCCATATAACTTATCTTTTGTGTAGATTGATCCAAGCACATATTTTATTGTGATGTGTGATGGGTGAAACATTTTTGTTATTACTAATTATTTTCACTTAATGCCTTGAATCGTAGAAGGTTGTTTCACATTCATTTGATGTCACTTGTGATGTGATTCACTATGATGTGTTAAGGTGCATTGGAATTTAATGAACATATAATGTTTTTAGCACATTTGATACATACTTTTTAGATATATGATGATGTCAATGTGTGTTTTTTGCATTGTTGTAATTAGGTGTGTCATGTGCCTATATATACATGATCCTATGATTGAGCTACTAGTTAGAGATCTTGATGAGATAGATCATAGTGAGTATTCTAGGAGATAGTTATATTTGCAGAGACCACAAGTTAACAGGTAGAGATTGGAGGATGTATTGTAATGAATCTAATTCAATATTTTTGCATTATTATTGTGTGAAAGATATAATTTCATGTTATTGAAACCAAATAAAGAACTGAGTTATTTTTTATTACATTTTTTACTTTATTTTTTATATGTAATTCTAATGTTGTGTGGTTGAATGTATCTCTTCATTGAAATCCTTAACCATTATTATATCATAAACAATTTTTTTTATATTTTGAACCCCCAACCATAGAATTTTTTATTGTCCCGTTATAAATCACCATGGTTCACATTCATCTACTAAAAAAATTCCTAATGAAACGCATGTAATTCAAAAAATGAACGATAGTTGGACTATTATTTCTATGACAAAAGTTACCACAAGGAATAAAAACCCTCAAGTGGCTTGTACATTTTCCAAAAAAAAATTATTTTTCACTTTTAGCATCTAATTTATTCTTCTTTTCATTTGGCACATGTGCATGTGCCACAAAACCAACAATTCCTATATGAGAAACACATGGCTTTTTGCTTCTCCAAGCCTCTTGAGGAATTTTGTCTTCGCACTTTATTTTCGACACTTGTTTAGAAGATATACGACCTATGTTACTGTTGCATCTCAATATTCATTTCAAAAATGTTTTTCTTACAACATGCTTCTTATCATCTCCATTATAGGTTAAGTTTTCCATTCTCGCACTTCATTTTGTTGAAGTGTATACCTTATTGTAATTTTTTTATTTATTCCATTTTACTTCTTGTATTCTAAAAATGTATTTAACACATACTCGCCTCCTCTATCTATTATCAACACTTTTTTTGTATCACCTTTACATGCACACCTTACCCCTATAATATTTTTCATAGCATTTGATTGTGCGTTCAATTTAGGTCAGTTTACATCAACTTTTATAACTTTTCTCAAGAGCATTTTGACCGTCTTTTTCTGTTATATATGTCGATATTTGAGATTGAAGTCTTTCAAGTTATAGTGTGAAATCTTGTAATATCTTACACAATATGTTGATAATATGTATATGAGATTCATTGTGCGAAGATTCTTCTGTGTATCCGTTGGTAATGAAGTGTTTCGACTTAGCCTTGCAAGGTTTCAACTTCCATATAACTTATCTTTTGTGTAGATTGATCCAAGCACATATTTTATTGTGATGTGTGATGGGTGAAACATTTTTGTTATTACTAATTATTTTCACTTAATTCCTTGAATCGTAGAAGGTTATTTCACATTCCTTTGATGTCACTTGTGATGTGATTCACTATGATGTGTTAAGGTGCATTGGAATTTAATGAACATATAATGTTTTTAGCACATTTGATACATACTTTTTAGATATATGATGATGTCAATGTGTGTTTTTTGCATTGTTGTAATTAGGTGTGTCATGTGCCTATATATACATGATCCTATGATTGAGCTACTAGTTAGACATCTTAATGAGATAGATCATAGTGAGTATTATAGGAGATAGTTATATTTGCAGAGACCACAAGTTAACAGGTAGAGATTGGAGGATGTATTGTAATGAATCTAATTCAATATTTTTGCATTATTATTGTGTGAAAGATATAATTTCATGTTATTGAAATGAAATAAAGAACTGAGTTATTTTTTATTACATTTTTTACTTTATTTTTTATATGTAATTCTAATGTTGTGTGGTTGAATGTATCTCTTCATTGAAATCCTTAACCATTATTATATCATAAAAATATTTTTTATATTTTGAACCCCCAACCATAGAATTTTTTATTGTCCCCTTATAAATCACCATGGTTCAAGTTCATCTACTAAAAGAATTCCTAATGAAATGCATGTAATTCAAAAAATGAATGATAGTTGGACTATTATTTCTGTGAAAAAAGTTACCACAAGGAATAAAAACCCTCAAGTGGCTTGTACATTTTCCAAACAAAAATTATTTTTCACTTTTAGCATCTAATTTATTCTTATTTTCATTTGGCACATGTGCATATGCCACAAAACCAACAATTCCTATATGAGAAACACATGGCTTTTTGCTTCTCCAAGCCTCTTGAGGAATTTTGTCTTCACACTGTATTTTCGACACTTGTTTAGAAGATATACAACCTATGTTACTGTTGCATCTCAATATTCATTTCAAAAATGTTTTTCTTACAACATGCTTCTTATCATCTCCATTATAGTTTAATTTTTCCACCCTCACACTTCATTTTGTTGAAGTGTATACCTTATTGTAATTTTTTTATTTATTCCATTTTCCTTCTTGTATTCTAAAAATGTATTTAACACATACTCGCCTCCTCTATCTATTATCAACACTTTTTTTGTATCACCTTTACATGCACACCTATCCTCTATAATATTTTTCATAGCATTTGATTGTGCGTTCAATTTAGGTTAGTTTGCATCAAATTTTATAACTTTTCTCAAGAGCATTTTGACCATCTTTTTCTGTTATATATGTAGATATTTGAGATTGAAGTCTTTAAAGTTATAGTGTGAAATCTTGTAATATCTTACACAATATGTTGATAATATGAATATGAGATTCATTGTGCGAAGATTCTTCTGTGTATCCATTGGTAATGAAGTGTTTCGACTTAGCCTTGCAAGGTTTCAACTTCCATATAACTTATCTTTTGTGTAGATTGATCCAATCACATATTTTATTGTGATGTGTGATGGGTGAAACATTTTTGTTATTACTAATTATTTTCACTTAATTCCTTGAATCGTAGAATTTTATTTCACATTCCTTTGATGTCACTTGTGATGTGATTCACTATGATGTGTTAAGGTGCATTGGAATTTAATGAACATATAATGTTTTTAGCACATTTGATACATACTTTTTAGATATATGATGATGTCAATGTGTGTTTTTTGCATTGTTGTAATTAGGTGTGTCATGTGCCTATATATACATGATCCTATGATTGAGCTACTAGTTAGAGATCTTGATGAGATAGATCATAGTGAGTATTATAGGAGATAGTTATATTTGCAGAGACCACAAGTTAATAGGTAGAGATTGGAGGATGTATTGTAATGAATCTAATTCAATATTTTTGCATTATTATTGTGTGAAAGATATAATTTCATGTTATTGAAATGAAATAAAAACTGAGTTATTTTTTATTACATTTTTTACTTTATTTTTTATATGTAATTCTAATGTTGTGTGGTTGAATGTATCTCTTCATTGAAATCCTTAACCATTATTATATCATAAAAATATTTTTTATATTTTGAACCCCCAACCATAGAATTTTTTATTGTCCCCTTATAAATCACCATGGTTCAAGTTCATCTACTAAAAGAATTCCTAATGAAATGCATGTAATTCAAAAAATGAATGATAGTTGGACTATTATTTCTGTGAAAAAAGTTACCACAAGGAATAAAAACCCTCAAGTGGCTTGTACATTTTCCAAACAAAAATTATTTTTCACTTTTAGCATCTAATTTATTCTTATTTTCATTTGGCACATGTGCATATGCCACAAAACCAACAATTCCTATATGAGAACCACATGGCTTTTTGCTTCTCCAAGCCTCTTGAGGAATTTTGTCTTCACACTTTATTTTCGACACTTGTTTAGAAGATATACAACCTATGTTACTGTTGCATCTCAATATTCATTTCAAAAATGTTTTTCTTACAACATGCTTCTTATCATCTCCATTATAGTTTAATTTTTCCACTCTCACACTTCATTTTGTTGAAGTGTATACCTTATTGTAATTTTTTTATTTATTCCATTTTCCTTCTTGTATTCTAAAAATGTATTTAACACATACTCGCCTCCTCTATCTATTATCAACTCTTTTTTTGTATCACCTTTACATGCACACCTATCCTCTATAATATTTTTCATCGAATTTGATTGTGCGTTCAATTTAGGTCAGTTTGCATCAACTTTTATAACTTTTCTCAAGAGCATTTTGACCGTCTTTTTCTGTTATATATGTAGATATTTGAGATTGAAGTATTTCAAGTTATAATGTGAAATCTTGTAATATCTTACACAATATGTTGATAATATGAATATGAGATTCATTGTGCGAAGATTCTTCTGTGTATCCATTGGTTATGAAGTGTTTCGACTTAGCCTTACAAGGTTTCAACTTCCCTATAACTTATCTTTTGTGTAGAATGATCCAAGCACATATTTTATTGTGATGTGTGATGGGTGAAACATTTTTGTTATTACTAATTATTTTCACTTAATTCCTTGAATCGTAGAAGGTTATTTCACATTCGTTTGATGTCACTTGTGATGTGATTCACTATGATGTGTTAAGGTGCATTGGAATTTAATGAACTTATAATGTTTTTAGCACATTTGATACATACTTTTCAGATATATGATGATTTCAATGTGTGTTTTTTGCATTGTTGTAATTAGGTGTGTCATGTGCCTATATATACATGATCCTATGATTGAGCTACTAGTTAGAGATCTTGATGAGATAGATCATAGTGAGTATTCTAATAGATAGTTATATTTGCAGAGACCACAAGTTAATAGGTAGAGATTGGAGGATGTATTGTAATGAATCTAATTCAATATTTTTGCATTATTATTGTGTGAAAGATATAATTTCATGTTATTGAAACCAAATAAAGAACTGAGTTATTTTTTATTACATTTTTTACTTTATTTTTTATATGTAATTCTAATGTTGTGTGGTTGAATGTATCTCTTCATTGAAATCCTTAACCATTATTATATCATAAACATATTTTTTATATTTTGAACCCCCAACCATAGAATTTTTTATTGTCCCCTTATAAATCACCATGGTTCAAATTCATCTACTAAAAAAATTCCTAATGAAATGCATGTAATTCAAAAAATGAATGATAGTTGGACTATTATTTCTATGAAAAAAGTTACCACAAGGAATAAAAACCCTCAAGTGGCTTGTACATTTTCCAAATAAAACATCAATAGAATGCAAAAAGACTTGTTAATATTATCCCTCTTCAAAACCCTATCCCTCAAATCCAAACTCTCATAGTTATTCCTCATGTCAAAGGTTCTCAAGGGAATCCTATTCAGATAATTTTTTGAGTGGTGAAACCTCCTCAGCAAATGAAATCATGAAATATACCTCATATTGTGATTAATAATGGGGAATAGGGTTAGGCACTATTCCATTTTTCTATTGAGAATTATATTTTACTGAACCAACAACTTCTTTTAAGCAATCAATTTGTAGCTTTGATTTTTTGAAGATGGTTTTAACATTGTTAAGGATAACTTTATAATAAAATTTATTTATAAATATTTTCTCATTAAATTTTTGATAACTCATAAATTCCTTAAGAAAATTCTCTATGTAATTAGTTTATTATCTTCTTGATGTTTTAGATTTTTTATGATTTACAAATATTAAAATTGCAAATATTATTATATATATTTATTTGAAATGTATTTGATAAGATGCCATGTAATAATCCACCTTGTTTGAATATGTTTGTGGCATGTCGTGGTGGCACAATTATTTTTATTTCCTTAAAATTATCTCCTTTAATTTTTCATCAAGAAAACACCCATCAAATCGAGAGATTCTTGAAAAGGAGATTTCACTATATTTAAGCATTGATTAAAATTTCAATTATACCATTTGGAGAATAGAAAAATATTCAACTTAAGTTGAGGATTTCTTGTTCTAAAATTATCAGATCTCATATTTCAAGGTATCAAACATATATTATTCAACACTTACAAAACATAAATGAATTATCTTTCTTGTTCAATTATTATAAAACATTAACAACCTATAGTTCATCTCTAATGATAGGTGAATTCATTGGGTTTGAAATATATATAGTTCTCTCTTCCTCTATTTGAAAATTTTGGAGATATTCACATAAGATCTCCATATATCATTCTCATTCATCATACATTATGATATAATTTTTTAAAAAAATGGTTTTTATGAGACTAAAAGCATATAATGCATGAGAGAGGGATCTTACATTTTTTCTCATGGTATATGATGCCTATTAGACTTTTGAACCTAAGTTGGCTTGTGAAAAACCAACCCTTTTAAATAGTGTTTATAATTTAATAGTATATCACATTATGTATTTTTTATGTTTCCAATTATTTTATTTGCTTTTATAGAGATAAAAGGTGTACCATTAATAAAATGGTAAAATTTAGACAAATGGTAAAAAAAAATTAGATTATTCGTTTTATACCATTTACTAAATAAATTTATAAATTTAGTTAAATTATTGATATATTGGTTTGAAAAAGGAAAAACATGGAAATATAGGGAACTATATAATCATAACTAGCAATAATTAGAACACTGTTTATAAGAAAGTTGCATTAAAGTGAATTTGAACTTTCTGCCTACCACTGTTACACTTATCTTGTGGTTGAAGCCTACATTAAACATAATTTTGACATTAGTTTCGCATAAAATATTTTAATCACATAAAATTTAATGCCATTTAAACCATATAGAATTTGCCATTTCAAAATTAGGTTAGATTTTATTTTAAAAAATTGAAAACAATCATTTTTTTCCATTTTTTTAAAAATATTATATTTTAAAAGTCTTTTTGTAAAATAATAAATCAGGGGCATATTAAGCATTTGCTCAAGAAAATAAATGTATTTAATTTTTTTATTTTAATCTCAAAATGAATCTAACTTCATCTATACCCTCTAAATTTTTATATAGACAAGTACGAAGATTCAAGATAAGAAGAAATCTCTATTTATTAAAAACATTAATTCATTATTAAAAATCCCTATTTTGAGAGTATCCATTAAATATATTATTATTGATAATAAGTTATAAATAAGTTATGGATAATGATGTGTAGATAAGTAGTGATGTATGCATAAATAATATAATTAAAAGTGCAATTTAAACAATATAATAGTGTATGTGTTAATGTATACTAACATCCCCTCTAAAATGTACTCTGTAAAAGGAGAGGACGAATGAATCTACACTAACCTTAGTAAGATTATAAAATATAATGTAGATATAATTTTATGTACATCAATACCTCCATTAAGATAAAATTTGAGAAATATAAATAGTGAGGAAAAAATTTGAAATTAGTCCTAGAATCGAGGCTATGCTAGGTACTCCTATATTAATATTACCACAAATGAGAAAGTTGGAAAAAAGTAAATTATCAACTATCCATCTCCATAATGTCTCTCTTTCCCTACCATAATATTGTGTACAAACATATATAACACCAAAAAATGGGCTGTCAATGTCAATGGTCACCCATATTAATTGATGCAATGGGTCTTCTTTCAATGTACAACAAAAGGAGTGATTTTCAAGCAAATAACTCTTAAAAGTAGAGACTTTGGGATTATGCCCCCTTTCCCAACATCTTAGTAGAGGTCTTTATACTACATAACTATCTAAAACCAATAGACATAATGAAACTATTAGGTGTAAAGCTCTATTCTTCTTCTTCTTCAACCCACCCAAAAAAATCATAAAAGATGGAAAAATATTATATATTCAAAAAAATAATATAATAAACAAAACAATACAACTATTATCATAAAATAAGATCATTTATCAAAGAAAATTGCCACAAATAACCAAGATCCTCAAATCAATGAAATAAGTCGCATCTTTCAATAAAAGGTAAAGATAAAACATAGGAAAATTTTCAATAACAAAAATAAGGTCCATATATCAGTAAGTAAAGCCAAACCCTCCAACAAAGGAAAAAATATCAAAAACAGTAATAAAAAATCATGGGTGCAATTCTTCCCAGATGCTTGCACAATATATTCCTTTATTTCAATAGGATCAAACTTTTCTCATTCTAATTCTATAAAATCATACAAATGAACTTGACTAAATAAGTTCATCTCGGGTAGTTTCATCATCTGAACCAGTTTAATATCAACAATCAACGGAACAATGACTGAAACCCAATAATGACCAATTGACCCTGATAGAGAAGTTTTTTCTTATGCGATGTAGTCATCTAAACATGAGTGGACTAGTTCACACAATAGTTATTTCACGACATGCTTTTTATTTATAATTTATTTCTTCTCTCGACAAGTCCTACGGCCATTAATTTGTGGAAAGACCGTATTTTTTATAGTCCATATTCATTCTGTTACTGTTTGGATGACTGTTGGTCTCTTTTCCGTTTGCATATTCAATGCTTGCTCGTCACTGTGATCTCCTCTCGATTTAGATTATGACCCCTATAGTCTTTCATCACTGTCCTATTTAATATCGACTATGTATTATCTATATTTAATACGATTTAATTAATGGCCAGGTCACTTTATCTCATGACCATTACTTTATTTTGTTCACTAATGAGAGTTTGTCCCCGTGGCTAACACTACGTGGCTTGTAATCCACACTAATAATCCACACTTATCATTAAATGAAAATCCATCTTTCTTAATAACATTTATTCTTTGGTGATTTTGAAGCTTTTATCTTCTTACATGTTATTTTATTTGTTTCATATGTTTACGTGGATAAGAGTCTACATTATACATAATGTTCATGTGTGTTTATGCTTGCAAGGCATAATATGTTATGTATCCATGCAGCTAATGTGTCATTTAACCAACTATATTTAAGGTGATTCTCATCCTTATTTTATTATTGGGACCATTATCTATTATGGATATCCTTTGCTAAAGTTTTTGTATATATTGTGTCGATTCAGATAACCACCTCATGAATTTAATATAAACTTTTACCAATTCATCTTATCATTAGTATATTAATGAAGTTAGAATGTATAAACAGATTCCATGTTCTTTACACATAAATTAAATTCATTATAATACTTTAATAAGAGAAAAAGATATAAATAAAAGTATAATAATAAATGTTTGTCAAACAAAATTAAAATCTTTTTTCTATGATTCATGATAAAATAATCAAATAGTACATAAAGTTAAACATGATCCCAATCACATATATATATGTATATGTATATGTGTGTGTGTGTGTGTGTGTGTGTGTGTGTGTAAAGATAAAGTTAGGCGGAGCACTATACATAAACACTCATCAAATTCATTATTTCAAAAATATATATAAATAAATATATAAATTAAAAAAATGTACAATTTCTTTCACATTAAATTTAATGGAGGAAAAAAAGGTTGGTTACTTCAAAATTTCAAATAAAAATATAGATAATTATTAATAGTATTTTTCACTTTTTCAGCGTCCAGATAATTATTAATAGCATTTTTCACTTTTCAATGTCCATGGCATGCATGGATCTAATGGATCTTTTTAAAGTTCGATTGGGAGTTGTTTATATAAAAAATGATGAAAGTGTTTGGTTGCCTCCTTCCAAAACTACCTCACTAATAATAGACCATTTTTTCAATGCTGCGCATACCCTTATTTGGTGGGAATATATATAACTTAAATGCTAACATTGGAATTTCAAATACTTCAAAAAAAATAACAAAACTAGGTATTTGATTGCAAGTGTCTTATTTATAGTGAAACAAGTTTACTTATAGTAGCAAGCCGAGCTAATTTCTTGTTGCAGGTCATACCGTGTTTGTGTTTACACACCATTTTTGTGGAATCAAGGTTGTGTTTTTTACATGTGATTCCATGGTTTGTAATTTATTAAATTTTTTAATGTTAATTATTGTTAATTCCTTGGTTTGTAATTTATTTAAATTTTTTAATTTTAATTATTGTTAATTCTTTGGTTTGTAATTTATTTAAATTTTTTAATTTTAATTATTGTTAATTTCTTGGTTTGTAATTTATTAAATTTTTTAATGTTAGTTGTTGTTATGGTTATGTAGTATGACTATTTCTTATGTAAACCTTTTCAACCTACTTAGGGTTTTCATTTAGTAAAATTGATGTTAAAAACTTGCATCAAATGGGATACCATTTAGGAGAAGTATCTATTTTGTTTCATAGATACTACTTTTATCATAATAAATGTAGGGTAAATAATTTATGTATATAGGTAATTTCAAATTATTGTTATAAGTTTGGATGTGTAATGCACCCTTTACTTTGATTTTTGCTTAGGCCCATGATTAAGTATTAATCAAGGTTGGACCTGTTAATTAAGCTATTATATGTGATTGAGATCATGTTTCATTTTATCTACTAGTTGATTATTTGAGTCATTGAAAGGAGATTTTGATTACAGTTGATAAGTAATTGATTATTATGCTCTTACTTATATCTCTTCATTCCATAAGGATATTGTGATGAGTTTGTTTTGTCTATTAAAAATAGGGATCTTATTTATATTGTAACTTCATTTATACACCAATGAAGAGATGAGTTGTTTAGAGTTTGTAGTGAGTCCATCAGGGGGTTATTTGAGTCATTCATTGTAAGTGAGAGCTCTAGAAAATGACATTTATAATGGACACATATCTTAATAGTGGAATGATAATGAGAGTCACCTTATGTGCAACTAGTTAGGTGGCTCATTGGCCACATAGATACTTAGCATATTATGCTTAGATAGGCATAAACATAAGTGGACATTGTGTATAATATAGACCCTTATCCATACGAATGTGTGAAACAAATAAAACTAGATGAAAAGGTAAAATTTCATGAACACCAAAGAAGAAATATGATTAGGA